>JANHGN010010299.1:32277-60599 GCA_024605025.1 Megaceryle maxima | reverse complement strand
AATTATAGGGTATTGTTAAACAGATCCAATCTTTCATAATCCATTAATATTTTAGAATTACTGTAGAATGGCTTTATATTTTTAGAACATTTCTTATATTTTTATAACATCATGATTCTAGAATAACGTTATATTTCTGTAAGTATTCCCATGTAGAAAAAGAAATGGCTACTTCTGTACCTGTAACAGCATTAGCTGTTGTTTTCCTGGTATATACGTCCTTTATTAGTACAGCAATGTAAGTATAAAAAGTCCAAATAACTTAGACTTTTAAAACTTTCAAGTCCAGTTCTAGCTTTTAGATTAGTGTCTACTTTGCAGACTGCTCCCCAGCAAAATAATTAAGGCATTTTTCTTCTGTAACTGGGGGCAAAATTGTTTCCTGGCCTTGAGATGTAGGAGACGTTGAAAGGCGACTGCGCGTTGCATTTTTCTTGATTACATCTGTGGCACATGAAGGAATCTTTCAACACATAATCCCTAAAATGTTGATCTTGCAGAGAAAGCCTGAGACTAGAAGGGATCATCTGTCATCATACTTGCCACTCCCGTGGCATCCCTGGAAGATGGTTGTGGAGTTGTGCTGCAGGCGCTTTGATCTCATCTCTGTTTCCCCCCTACTTGCTGCAGGGAGTCTTGGGGTGGGGTTAAGTATAGCTCGTTGTATACAAATATTTTAGGGTCTTTTATTTTTCATTTAATTATATTGCCTTTCAGCAATATAATTGTCTTATGTTTTTTTGGGATGTGCCAGCATGAGGGAAATGCTGTTGAAAGAAGAGCCGCAGCGGGTGCCAGAGCTGCTGGGTGTGGAGTTGCCCCATAAACTAATTCACTTATTTAAATGTTCAAATAAACCTAACTTCAAGTGCTTGTTTTTATTAGCTGGACTGTTTTTTTCTCCTTGTTAAGTGCTGTTATCCTAATTTAAAACTGTATTTGGTATATTAGAGAAATTCTGTAGCTGATTGTATCCTGTAAAATTAATATATTGAAGCTCACAGTATTTGAGTTTACTGAGGTAAAAGACTAGAACCTGGTGTACTACATAGTTCACTTGCTTCCTTTTTATATATTTCAGAGCCTTTTTGCTTATTTTATTTCTGTGGTACTTAATACAAATAGTTTCCTGTGTTTGATTTCATCCTGGCATTTTTCAGCGGGCTATTTCTTAACATAGAATTCAACAAGATGAATAACATTTTCTGTTTACCATTTACATTAAAAAAAAGCAAAACTTCTGTTTAAAAAGAGTATCCCAGACATTTCCAGGCAGTAGGAAATGTATGTAGTATACAGACTAAAAAACCAGCAAATATAGAAGAAGAATTAAAAAGTGGTGCACATTAGAAAACAGTCTGAATTTAAACACTAGTCAACACCAGGACTTCATTTTAGGTGAGTGTAATTCACATGTGAAGTATTAAAATTTAGCTTTAGAAATACATTTCCTTAGGACCAGGATGTTGTGCATTTCTGTCATCTTTAAAACTTCCTTTTTCATTTAATTTTGATTAGATTTTCTAAAATGGAATAAACATAGAAGCATTTAAAAAACCCCAAAATGTAGACCATGAAAGCTAAATGCAAAGCAGATCCAACAGTAAAAATATGAAAACCAGACCCCTCGTTCCTCAAGTGCAATATGGGGGGGGAAGGTCCTCCTTGTGTTGCTGTTTTCCTCTCTGCTGCTGTCTTCCCCACAGCAATTGCAGACTTGCCTCATTGCAGCCATTCTTTTATTTCTTTAAATTCCAATCCTCATCCATACCCACTTGGGTGGGTAAATCCCTCAGATGATTTGAGAACGTGATCTAAAGAGCAATTAAATCAATGGGAGTCTTTAATGTTAAAAGGGACATTCTTTATAGATGTCTATCGCAGGAGAGATGTCTGCCTTTGGCCAGAGGAGAATGTCTTTGTCTGTCAGGATAATCTGGTACCAGCATTGTCCCCGGGTGAGATGGAGGGAGGAGGAGTTGCCATCCCTGGGGGCTGTTAAAGGAAAGTGCAGACAAATTCTAAGCAAAGGTTTACCAGGTGAAATTTTGTCAGGGAATGGACTAACTGACCCTTATTTTCAGTGAGTTTGTGTCGATGTTTAAGGTAATGGTGTTAACACGCTGATCAAATGCTATTTATGATAGCCCTGTGTTGCTGAAAAGGTACTGATGTGGTACTTCTGGAAATGCAGTTTTGTGGACCTGTTTTAAACCTTCACCTTGTTACTTAAACTTTCTTCATCTTTTTTATCCATTGTTATCCACCGTTTTCAGATAAAACAATACAGCAGCAATCTCAAGCTGGTTTAATGCTAGTTTCCCTCTTCATTTGATGGAATGTAATCCCCTAAAATATGAACTATGAAAAGATACTTGCTTAGGTTCAGAAAAGGTATCATCAGGAAATCATGTTATTTTTCTGAGAGGTGATCTGAGAAGACACCATGGAAAGGTCAGATGAGCGCAAGGAAGCCTAAGAGACAGGAGTCACAGGGACTGTGTCATGAAATCATAATTCTTTTTCAGTGTCATGGCTTTGTGTATTCAGTGGTTGAAAATGCAATGTTGATTGAGAGCATGGGCTCTGCTCTTGCAGGGCTTTTTCCCATTTATGTCAGTTTTACGTGCTTGTACCCTCAAGAGCACCTGCTAATAGGATTAAAGGTCTAATGCAACAGGAAATCTTCATACAGCAAATTTTTACAAAAGACAAATGTTTGACCAGTGGTACCTACAAGCTCAGATGTTTTATCTTAACCTAATTCTTTCCCTATATTTTTCTCTTGGCCCCAAGGAAACAACCATGTCACAGATCACTCTAATTAACAAGGTTTTCAGAAGTAGAGCCTACAGAGGCAGTGCCTTCAGGAACTTGGAAAAACACCATAAAATTTCAATTTTCTTTGCTCTGTTTACAGTGCAGAAGCAAACAAAACCCCAGCCTGAGTGTAATGGTTGCATTATGTATGAGCTGTGTGCCATCCAGCAGAACCAGGGTATGTCTTTGCTGAGGCTGTTTTGTGATTCTTGTCCTCTGTGCTCCTCTAGACGTGGACGAGTGCGCGGTGGTGAACGGCGGCTGCCAGCAAGGCTGCGTCAACACGCATGGCTCCTTCCACTGCCAGTGCCAGGCGGGGTACAGGCTCCATGCCGATGGGCGCACGTGTATAGGTAGGTAAACCTTAACAAGCACTTCACATACTTCAAGATGTACCTTTTTTTTGTTTGTTTTTCAGTTTGGGGGGGTTTCTTCTGCTAAACCCTTCTTAGTGTACGTGCAAAGTTTGTAGACATCCCCAGCCTGGGTTTTGACTTAATTCACAAAGGATATCATTACCCATTCCAGTTCAAGCAGATTGTGAGAATCCAAGTATTTCCAAATTTGTTCCTTGGGATTTTTTGTGAACAAGGTGGTGATGGTGGCCTGTGTTTCTGTGATGCAATCTTGTGAAAATTTCTTCTGTTTTGCAGCAGGCATTAAAGAAGTAAGGGATCTTCATTTCAAACGAAATTTGGTTTTTAATTCTGAGCATTTGTTTTTTACGCCACATATCCCTACGCATTTCAGCACTGCCCTGGGCTTTTCTGCCCCCATTACCCTTTCTCTTACTTAGTCCTTTTGCCTGCTTTTTCTGAAGAGTTGCAAACAACAGGTAGTGGAAACTCCTGCCTACAGCTTCCTGGCAGGACACTGCTCTGCTGACCAAGCAGTCCCAAAATGCAGCTTGTGTCTTCAGAGGTGAAGACAAAATAAAAGATTGTGATTGCCACCATGAAGTTGGTTTTAACTTGATCTACAGTAGGCGAGCATCTCCGTCAGGCTGCCCAGGTTGGGACCCCATGAGCTTTCCCAGGTGTAGTGGCTTGAGTGGAGGCAGGAGGATATCATTAATTGGGTCAAAAGGTGAGATGATGAAGGAAAATCTCTGAGACTGTGCTCCAGTGAGCAGAGCAGAAAATCCTCTTGTGAGGATCAAGAGCAGAGGCCAAACTTGTGAATTACTAAGATACGTTTGAGAGTATGATGGTATGGACGGGTAGCTGGAAAGGGAGCTCTAAAAGGCTAATGAGGCACTTAAGTGTGTGCTCAGCAGTCTTCTCTGGTTTTCAGAGAGTACATGAAGAGAAGGCAGCCTACCCTTCATCTCTTCAGCCTCTGCTGTATGTTGAATTTTTTAGGTAAAGCAGTAATGCAGAGTTGTCTACTTGGGTCTGGTTTACATTCACAGTGAGAAGTATGGATGGGGTGGGATGAAAATTCTCCTCCAAGGCATAATACATGAAAGTTTAGTTTGTGCTAATCCTTATAGCTCATGCAGGAGGTGCCCATGCATGTGAAGCTGAGAGTTTTGAACACTTTTCCTGCGATTCTGCTCGTGTTGTGGTCTGATAGATTGGTAGCTCCAGGTTTGCACAGCGGCCCTCTGTCCTTTGATCCACTCGTTTGTCTACATTGGTCCTTAAAAGGTTGCACTGCTCCTGAACATGAAGGCCACATTTGCATCCTCTGTGGTCCTGTTTGTAACATCTCCATTACAACGGATAAGTGAATTTCCCTTTCCTCAGCCAGTAAAACCCATGCTGCGTTCCTCCATGGCACACCCAAGCAGAAAACAACACGTGAAAGCCAACAACAGAAGAAGTTGCAAACCAAACTGATTGCCTTTCTCTCAATTAGTTGTAAAGCTCCTATATCAAAGGTCTTCAGTTCATGAACGCTTGCTTGTGGAGGTGTTCTGCTTTCTGCCAATGGGAAGTACAGAGCATGGGCTGGCTGCAGGTCTCATCTCGGCCACTGCTCTGCTAATGCAAACAATGCTTGTGGTTGTACTGACAGGCATCTGCGGTTGGTCAGAGGAATCCCATTCCAAGAAATAGGCATTAGAAAATAGTCAGAAGATGGTGGATATGATCCCAAAGGCTATACCCTGTTTTTCAGAGTCAGGTGAAAAATCCACTGATACACAGTGCGGACTTATCCTGTGCTTGTGTAAATGAGAGCACTGTGATGCTCACTGGTTCAGCCCATGACACAATGCCCATTGATGTGCTTGGGGAGAGGATCGGCAGCTCTGCCATTAAAAGTAAACCCTGCATTTCTTAGGTTGGACTCTAAGCCCTGAAAAAAGGCAGGCGGAGTTAATTCTGCATGTTGCTAAAAATAAGCTAATAATAATAAATGTACTGTCTTTGTATTGCATTAAATCAGTACAAAATCAAGTTTGTACTGCAAAAAAGATTAAGATGTTCTCTCTTTTGGGAAGAAGAAGAGGACGTCATTTGTTTACATTTTTAAGCCTGATTTTAGGTAATATGAGAAGAATAGTCAAGTATGGTCAGACCACATCTGCAGAATAAGTTCACTCACAGTTTGGTCATTGTCTCGATTCTTGCACAAAATCCCTTGGTTGTGCTTAACATTGGCCAAACATGTCATCAGTCATTTCTGGTATTATCACAGCAATAAATTTACTGATGCAACTGGAACGCAAGATGTACTTGTGCTCAAGCTGAAGGAATAATGTTGTTTATTTAAAGAACTTACCCGTTTAAGATTCTGGGTTTACCACATACAGAGACTTTCAGTGTTTTGGTAATTTACTGCAGCTAAAAATAATGGCGAAGTCTCAATCTTTTCTTGATTATCTTAGAGAAGGAATGGGTAAGGAAACACTAGTGTGACAGAGTAAGTTAATGTAACAGCAGAGTGGTTCATATTTAACTTGAAAAACGAGTAGTTTCCTGTGAATTAAAAGAGATAAATTCATCCCTCTCTGATCAGGTCTGACCAGGGAAGACCCGGAAGTGAAAGATGTGATGTTTGAGTTATGTTACTCTCTCTGAATAGTCTCATTGTCAGCTGTGGTGGAGAGGGAAATTTATACAAAAAAAGGACTAAAGTGGCTTTGGGAAGAAAAGAGTTATTCACTCTGAGGGTGGTGAGAACTGGAACAGGTTACCCAGGGAAGTTGTTGAGGCTCCATCACTGGATGTGTTTAAAGCCAGGTTGGATGGGGCCTTGTGCAGCCTGGTCTAGTGGGAGATGTCCCTGCCCATGGCAGCAGGATTGGGACTTGGTCATCTTTAGGGTCTCTTCCAACCCAAACCATTCCATGATTCTATAGTAGTGAGAGAACTGAATGCTAAACACAAAAAGTAGGTATTATGGCAATTAAATAAATTTACCTGTATTATGTGTAAAATCTTCTGTGGACGTAGACAGGGAAGTTGTCTGAACACGGCACAAATAATCAAGCAGCTCAGTTTGGAATCATCCCAGCTATGAACATTATCAGAAAGTGAGTTTTCATTTCACAAATGTGAGTTCTCACACGAAGTTATTAAAAACACTTAATGCAATGTTCGGTTCTGTTTGCAGTATCTCAGAAATTATCGGGGAGAAACAGAAATAAATCCTACGATGCGAGACAGGAGTAAGTTTCAGAAAGAACTGCTATCTTGATAATGGATATACACAACAGTGAGCAGCAGAGGATATTGAGTTCTGTTGCAGCTGTTTAGACAAGACACCAAAATAAATGGCTATAATAAGTTCTCATGCATTGGAAGCACAAGACGGTTACTAATTGATGAGGACAGAGAGAAGTGTTTCATATAAACCAATAATCCAGAAGTGCCTTGCATTGGGATTGGGCACTAACTGCTTGCACTGACCATTGGGGATGGAGAGTTCTCCTCTTCTGCTGCACCAGTTTATACGTTCATTTCAGAGCACTCATCAGATCAAGAAGTAAACCAAATAATGCACCTCCCTTTTGACCCAGTGCAGCTAAGGAGAAAAAAATATTTCAAATAGGGCTTCCATTAGCAATAATATTTCTTCTATGGACACTTTAGAGGATGTAACAAGCTCTCCCACATGCTGAGAATAAAAAGGGACTATGTTCTGGAAATGAGCTGTTTATGGAAGGTGATTATCTCAGCTGCAGAAATAAGAAACAACCATCCCTTTAGACAGGCTTTTCAGATGAACCCAACCCAAATTTCTGTTATGTTCATTCTTTCCATGTCTTCTTTTTCTTTTTGGCATCTCTATGTTTCTGGGAGCAAAAGTGCCAAAATCACTTGAGGGGAAGCAGATTTTGCAGCCTGGATGGCTTGGAAGTCTCCCATACATAAGGAAGTGGATCTATCTTCTTAAAGTTATTCAGCCTACATCTGAAGAGTCAAAACCTTGGATATGCTACTTTCTCGTGTGATTGCAGAGAAGATTACCAAACTTCTGTCATAAACTCTTTCCAGCTCGTCTGGTCCTCTTACCATGTCATCACAGTGTTTTTGGGATCCTGACTAACTGCTGGTGGCCCATCCCTCTACTGCTAGTACAAGTCTCAAAAGACATGGTTGGAAGAAATCTCTTTGTTGTTTGTAATTCATCCTGCTCTCATTAGAAACTTTGTCTCATAGTCTAAGGCAAGCAACCTCTGAAATGGGTTGTCTTGTTCAGTGATAACTAGCGTGTGAAAGTAAAATACTTTCTTCTTCAATCGTTTGATGATCTCTGATACTTTTTGCAATGCCAGAATTCCATCTTTTTCAGTGCTCCTTTTCTTCCTTAGCTTTTTGGTCACACACATTTTGCTCAATGCTGTATTCATTTTTAGATCTTTGTGCCAGACTGAATATTCACTACAAATTAGGTAATTAGAATAACCAAAGGTAACACTGTCCTTTTTTTGTTGTTGTTTTTAATGCCTTGATCATGTAAATGTAATGAATTTAACTTCATTAAAGTTTAACCAGCTGGTTAAACATTAAACTGTTGTCTGCAAAGCAGAAACTCAGAGAACATGTTTGTTGCAGTATTAGGCTGTATTTTTGAATTCATTGTCTTCACTGAAATTTATTCTTGTTTGAGGTCCTAGAAGTGAAAGCAGAGGCACAGTCTTTAGACCCTGATTCATCTCTGGTGCCAGCTGTTATCTTTGATGTCTGTCTTATGCAGAAAAGCTGTTGAGATGTGTGTTTTTATGGAGACTTTCACTCACTAAGGCTCTTAATAGGGGAAATAACAAAGAAAAATGCCTCTATATATACAATCTAAGTTTTTCCACAAGTAAAAGCACAGTATGTTTGAAGTTACATTTCTTGTCATTGATAAGGTTGAATTTAAGGTGATGGAAAACATAGGTTTGAAAAAGCTGCATGTTCTAACCTCATGATTGCCATGCATACATCTACCTCTGGCTTCATACTAGGGTTTTTTTGTACAAATATGTACATTTTTATAAAAAAAATATGAGTTGAGAAACATAGATTTCTCAACCATCAGTAGATCCTGTGTTTCCTGCATGATGCCTCCTTCCTGCCATCCCACTGCCCTCTGTTAATCTCAGCCACGCTGGTAAAGAGCCAGTGCTGGGGCTGGTTTTCTACCAAACGTCAAGAGTAAGCCTTTGAAAGCAGAGGACATGCCTGAACCCTGTGCACATGTTCAGACCTCCAGCCACAAGCCCCTTTACGAGAGGTGGAATTTGACTCACGACATGCCAAGTCTCCCTTTTTCTGATCAAAGACGCGCTGCTGGCGCCTGGCAGCACGAGCACAATTCCTCCCGTTCCTTCCCCAGCGGCTCTTCGCATTCAGTCTGTCACCTCCTCTCACGAAGCCGCGCGGTGCCTCGGCAGCAGGCGCGATAAACCTGGCCCTGGCCGCTCTGCAGTAATCCACGTCCCCTCAGCGGAGCCCTGTGCTGGGGCCTGTGCAAGCTCTTGGCGCTGAAGTTCGTGCCCATCCCTTTCTGGCTTTGAAGCCTCCAACATTTTCGGTACGGCAGGTTGCTGATTATCTCCCCTTGCATCCAATCTGGCTTATGCCCAGAAAAGGAGGGAGAAAATGGCACTTTTAAAAATCAAGCTGTATATGCTGTCGCTTGGAGCTGATTTAAAGCATTTTCCATCTTCTGAAATATTTTCATCTTATTTGAATATTCTTGCTGAAAAACAGGTCTTTGGATACAAATGTGCAGCAAGCGGGAAGGTGAGAGTGTCTCTGGTCTGCTGTCTCCCGTGTAGGACTCGAGCTGCTTTTAGGTTCCATCACTGAGTGTGCAGAAGGTTTGCAGACATGGGTGGAGCTCAGGATCCAGGGTCAGGGCCAGAGTGCAGCAAGGTGTCTCCTGCCTACTGCTGTGTGAGCATCCACAATGATGTACAAATTTGCTTTTCTTTTTGTCTTTTTAACACATACCTGAATGCAGAAACAAAGTATTTGCTAATGGGTAGCAAGGGGTGAAATGCATCCTACAGCAGCTTTTGTGGATGATGTTTTCTTAGTGTCTAATACAGGTAAATGAACTAATATTAATATTCCTAAAATAAATATCAAAGCTCTTTGCTGACTGCATTGGGTCTAGAGTTTCATGCCTTCTATGAAGGACCAGTCTTCCAGTGTCTTATGGAGAGCATAATACAACCCTGCTTTTAAAATATATATAGATGAAGTCATGCTCACACTTATATACGTACAGCACAATAACAGGTTCAAACGATATATGTTATTTTTACATGCAGCGTGTGAATAGGTGTGGGTGTATGCTAACGTATTTTGGCAAGAGAAGAAATGTTTCTCCAGCGGCCAGGGATATATGTTGAACAAAAAAGAATATTAATTTGCCTGGCTAAAAGAAGAAGCATCTTTAGAGATGTATTAAAGAGCCTCTCGTTGCTTGTGGTTTACTTTGTAAGTCTGTCCTGCAGAGCTTGTGAATCCTGTCATTTGCAGCTTCCTCTGCATGAGGCTGAGGAAATCAGCCTGAAAGACAATTATTATTATATTTTGTAATCAATCATAGCAGGGACAGAAAAAAAAATTGCCACTAGGGCTGTTCTCTTTTTTTCCCTCCTTACCTCAGTGGATTCTTGAGTGCTTTGCTGCTGTCAGATCAAAGGGTGGCTGTACTTCAGTCAGCATTACAGCTCTTAGATCTCACATGCCTCTTGCTGGAATCATGGCTTTTGCTGACTTGGGACGTTGTGTCAAACAAGCACCACGAGTGCTTGGGGAAGTAATCACACAGGGGATGGGGACAGGTGCATTTGTGAAAGCTGCTCGGTGAGGTTTGCATATTATTGCTGTTGTTTATGTATTTAAAATAGTTAATAAGTTTCTTGGGTTTGTTGACATATGTTCCTTCAATGCTTCCTTGGCTCCAGCCATCAATTCCTGCAACATTACCAAGGGGGGCTGTGAGCAGGAGTGCGTTCAGCTTGGTGAAGACCGATACAAGTGCCAGTGCCAGCCAGGCTACCAGCTGAAGAGGGATGCCAAGTCCTGTGAAGGTAAGTCCGGTGCTACCTGCCTGGAGACACACATTGAAGGCATTTTAAAAGACCTTTGGCTTGCTTTGGGTTGCTGTATTTGCTGATATGTCACGCTGCTTGCCAAAAGCAGCTTTGGGAATTGCTTATTAATGGGACTAAGATAATACATCTTTGAGGTGTGAAGTTCACGTTGGTTTCCAGCTTCACACGAGATTTTGGCCTCGTAGACTTCTGGCTGTTCATTGTACACCGACGATGATGACATGGGTTAGGAACTTAATTGTGGTTTAATTCAAACATATTATTACTCACCAAGTTTTATATAGGCTTGGCCTGTATAACACGTTTTATTTGACATAAAGCCTTTATCTGCCTTTGGCTTATGTTGCTCCTAATCACAGTTTGATTCATTCATTCTCTCCTCAGGTTTCTCAGGGCTCTCACAAGCAGAACAGAAATGCTACCTTTGGGTTTGATTGTTGTTTTTTTTTCTCATATATCTTAACATGTTCATCAGCTTTTAAGGCAACTCCCCCCCCTTCCTCAACACAAGCACACACGTGAATATGCCAGAGAGATAGGGCCAAATTTATGGATTTATTGCGCTAAAATTCCTGTCACAAAACCATTTCCATATGGCTCCTCTTCTGCTCAAAGATTTTATATGCTGTGTATAAAGTGTAAGTAAATCCTGCTGTTCAGCTTCCTTCCAGCTCATGCTGTGCACAATGTGTGCTTGGCCTTCAGTTTTCGCCTCCCCAAGTCCTGCCCTCCGCAGAGACTGCGCACGGTGCGCTTCAGCGAGTGTCCGCTCGCCTCTCCTCCATCTCTCACAGGGTGGCCACATTTTGGCCCCGAGATTGTCAGAGTGTCGGAAAAGGAGAGTGTTAGTGGGAATCAGACATCAGAGGCCTTCCTCTGCTGTTCTCCAGCCTGTTTTGAATATCCTATGGCTCCTCCACTGCCTTTGGCACTCGAGATGTCCTTGGCTAAACTACCTGGGTGTGTGGACCTCTGCATAAAATTTTTTGGTGATTTTTATGGCATTGTGGTGGGACAGAGGTTGGATTGTCAGGGCCCTTGGTCGCTTAAAAACCTTGAAGTGGAGCACTTCAAACCTCCATGTGCCATTTCATGACCTATCTCTGCCACCAGTGACTGCCTCAGCCCAGTAGCAAAACGAGCCATCTTGATCTCCTAAATGGGTGAGGTTTTGCCACGGCACAGGCAGCTGTGGCTGTTTGCTCTCTTGCATCTCGGGACTGCTGAGGGTCAGACACCCACCAAAGGCAGCAGTTTGTCACCAGCCAGTAATTACTGAACAGTGGAGAAGGGGCAAGGTCATCTTTGTCTGCAGGTGAGACTTTATCTAGAGTTTGCTTGTTACTTGTGTTTAGAGTGGTGTAAATCAAAACATAATAGTGTAACCCCCCTCAGGAGGACAGCTGTGGTCAGAGGAAGGAGAATCTGATTCACAAGAAGATCTCTGGCAAAACGAAGACTGAGTAAAATGCTTTTTCCTCCCATAAATACCTTAGCAAATAAACAACCGTGAGAGAAAAGTGCTAGTTAAGCTGATGGACAAGATTTTTAAAGGACAAATGAGCATAATGTGGCTGTAAATACATTTGGGTTGACAATTAGAGATGTTTTAAGTACAAGAGGTAGGAGGAAATGAGCCTGGCTGCTTATAGTTTCCAGACAGAAAGGATGGCTGCTGCAGTGCTAGTTTGGATGGAGAAATGACAGCATCGTGAGGGTATTGCTACAGTGGGCGTAGCTGTGTTGCAGGTGTGGAGTCATCCTCTCTGACTCCTTGGGAGCTGGTGCTGCACCCCATCCCCTGAAAAACTGTGCAGAAACACCTAAGCCTAGCAGTGTGGTGCAGCCTTCAGCATGGAGGCAAACCAGTGGGATGGAGTGGAGTTGAAGAGGTGAGATAGCTGCTCTGGGAGTGGGACATGTATGGGTGTAGTCAGCAGTGGCTGTGATACTTGTATAAGAAGATGAACCCTGCATGATGTGTGCTAGAGTGAATTGTTCATTGGGTTGTCCAGGGGTGGCAAGAGCAAGTATCTTTTTTAAGCTGCTTTGAGTTCCCCTTCTATAAGTCAATGCTATTTCCACCCCTAACCTTCCATGCCATGAGAAGGAACTTTTTATCACTTTATATTTTCTCTAGTGTAAGGTTTTGGTTGCTGTGAGCAAGAAGATTAAGTTGGTAAGACCCTATTCCCATTCTTCAGGTGCTCTAGATGTTGTGGCAGACAGGACCGGAGACGCTGTTATTTGCAGCCTTGCAGTGAAGGTCAGGAAGGTCCACAGCACATGCAGAGCCCACGGTCACATCTACCAAGAACATTGCTGCCATTCTAGATCAATGCGTCCTAGATTAATGCATGGCTTTTTCAAATGAGGTTCCTAGGTGTCCAGGACCATCTAGGAAGTAATTCCACTAAATTTGTTGACACAGTGTTTAACAGCTTGAAATAGAGCTTTGTAGGAAGGAATCTGTTATCTACTGAAGTTATTAAGCCAAAAAAAAAGAGCCAAATGTGTAGGAAGGGAGGACCTTATCACTCTCTACAGCTACCTGAAAGGAAGCTGTAGTCAGGTGGGGTTTGGGCTCTTTTCCCAGGCAACTGGTGACAGGACGAGAGGGTGTGGCTTGAAGCTGTGCCAGGAGAGGGTTAGGTTGGATCTTAGGAAGTGCCTCCTCACTGAAAGGGTGATAGAACACTGGAGTGGGCTGCCCAGGGAGGTGGTGGAGTCGCCATCCCTGGAGGTGTTTAAGAAAAGATTGGATGTTGCGCTTAGTGCCATGGTCTAGCTGATGTCATGGTGTTGGGTCATAGGCTGGACTTGATGATCTTGGAGGTCTATTCCAGCCTCAGAAATTCTGTGTGATTCTGTGTGAAAAAGAACACTAATGAGATATTTTTAGCTTTTCCTAAAACCTGCCTATAACAGAAGGGATGGGAAAACAAGTCAATCAGTGGTTGCCTTATGTCCTGAAGATCTTTCCTGTACAAACTTTTATCTTGTCTAAGGACTTCCAAGGCTGCTATCTTTATTCAAATTGCTATGTTTTACTAACATCTGCCCTATAATTTGTTGTTTGCTTGTTGTCATGTCACAGAGTATTACAAGTTTTAGTCTGTGCTGTAATCATTCACAAATTTAAGCTTTAGATGCTTGGAAAACCTTCATAATATGCAGGTTTAGCAGATGCTGTTTGATAGTGATTTCATTTAATTTAACCAAATAGAAGAAGAATCAGCAAATAACTCAGTGTTTCATATCAGCAAGGAACAAGTTCTTGCTTGAAGCTAAATCCTTTGTAGACTGCAAGTTGTCAAACTGCAGAGCAAATATGTCAGCCTTGAAAGTGTCATGTAGGATGAAGTTCTGCTGTCCCTTGGAAACCTATTTGCAACCTATTGTGTTGAAAGTCCAACAGAAAATTTCAGTTCTACATCCTTAACAGTGACTTGTTTTTTTGTGGTTGGTTTGGATTGTGGGGTTTTTTTTGTTTTTTTTTTTGTTTGTTTGTTTGTTTTTAAACACTGTCAAGTCAATCTCCCAGCCCTGCAGCCTTGAATGGCTATGTTCTTGAGATGGCAGGAGGTGAAACAAAGAAATTTGAAGGTGTTTTGGGGCAATGTCTTCCTTTGCTAAACAGTGGTGCAAAATGCCACTGGTTACATAGAAAAGTGAAAATTAGAGGAAATGAAAAAATCCATCCCATATTTAAATGTATCTATATAAAATAGAGGTCTTCTCTCCTATTCCTTTCTCCTGCATAGCGATAGAGAGAGAGAGAGAGAGAGGGAGATAGATAGATATGGTTAGCCACTAGAAGAACAAAGCAGGAAGGTCTAGAGGACACAAAGGTGTGCTCTGAATTTGCCTACGTAATGTTACTCACCAGCATTAGTGTAACTATTTCTCCAACCTGAAAACTCAGCCTTGTGCAGAATATCAGACTGAAAACTTTGGCTCTTAACCCAAATCAGACCTGTCCAGACAGTCTCGGTAGGTCTGTTTTGTACAGTCTTTATTTGGGCTAATACATCAGTATGCTTCCAGCAGGTACATGTTCCAGAAATAAACCCATAAAACACAGTGAAATCTTCTGTAGGCACTTCATAAATGTGTTTCTAAGTATTTGCCACTTAGAGCAGCTTAGCCTTGAAGTGGTATGTCATTGTTCAAAAAAAAAAAAAAGGAGAAAAATTGTGATGTACAACACGAATGGCATATGTTTTTAGATTAAAAGAGGTCTTTTGGGGCTCTTCAGCATTTATCTTCTCTAGCAACTTTTAAATACACATTTTTCCATGGTGAACTCCACTGTCGTATGTGCTTATAGGCTCACACGTATTGGAGTGCTAATTGCTATTGTTTAGAGAAGCTTTTGAAATCTGCTCAGTTAGGGCAAAATAAGGATAAAATGTACTTTCCTTGTCCTACTTCCAAGGTGTAATAGAAGCCTAGTTTCCCGCTGCTTAAAGCATTGTTGCTGCTTGATGAAAAATGATCTCCAGCAACAGAGAAAATGGCATATAGAAAAACAATGGCTTTACTACACACCAAATTCTGTCAATTTTTATTATTTTTTTTTCCAGTCAAATCTCTTACAGCTACAGTAATCTTCATTGTTAGTTGTAACGATGGCAGGTAAGACCATTTTCAGACAAAAACGTGACCTTTAAGTTGACAGTGTGCTCTAATTGGTTTCAGCAATAAACCCCTGCACAAGTGGGAACGGAGGATGCTCACAAATCTGTCAAAATGAGAGAGGGATTGCAAAATGCGAGTGTCATCCAGGGCATTACCTTTCTGCAGATAAAAAGACCTGTTTAGGTAAGAAACTATGGACTAAGAAAGTGTTTATTGGGAATAAAGGTATTGATCAATGCTCTGGCTAAGTGAGCTTTAAATGGAAAGGAACAGGTTATACAAATATACATTTTGAAACAGCAGTTCTCTCTGTGATATTTGTCAGCTAATACTCTTGAAGGATCATTTTATTAATAAGAATTGCTCTGTGATGTCTTAAATCATGCTTTCTAGCAATGAGATTTGTAGATGCTGTGGTGTTATTTTTGTGGGGTCCCTTTAAAATAATGCCCCAGATGCAGTTCCTGGAAAATTGGTTCAAGTGACACTCTGAACCAGGTCACTGAAAACCTATTTAGAATTCAAAGGGCTTTTTAGCTGGAGAACTCTTTTCATATTAATAGAAGGACTACTGTGAAGGAAGAAATCATAAAGTCTTAAGATTTCCAAAGAGAAGAGCTTAAAAAGTTGAATTCTAAAGTCCTTATTTAGTCTGTGATTTTTCAAAAGGATCTAAAGCATTTCTGACACAAAACCTGGGGGAATTAGAGACCAAAATACCTGCTTTTCTCTTTCCATATGATGCTTGGAAGCTAGTTTATCAGTCTTATGAAGTACAAAGCACGTGTGGACTTCATGATGCACAGATTTTTCCCCGCCTTGTCAGGAGCAGCATGTGGATTCAGACACTAATTTTAAACTCCTCCTTTTGAAAACTTGCCCAAAATTTTGCCAAGATTGAAATTATTGTCTTATGTATAGAAAGTGCTGGGTGTTTTGCAAAATACCGACTTCCTACCCCGCGTATTTTACTCAGTTGCCTGTAAGCCCTTCTGTTAGTAGCATCTCACACCTCAGCGATTTCACTCTCTTATCAGGATTACTCATGAGTAAGGTTACTGAAAAAGCAAAGTATTTTCGAGTAGCATAGACACTTCACTGTCGATTAATAGATGGAAACAGCCGTGGGTTTAATATTAGGGTCAGCATGTTACTCCTTTTATCTCAGATATGCATTGACAATTCTGATAATTTATGTATAAACTAAAGCAATGAGTAATTTGCAATGTTATATATTTGAACAAATTTTCTTCCCAACGTCATGGCAACAGTCTTTTGAATCATTAAGCATCATGTCTTAGCATGGATGTACGATTATTGTTTTTTCTCCTAGAAATTATTCAACATCTTTTGCAAAATTCAAGCTTGTATTTGACTCTTTGGAAGCCGAGCTAGGAGGAGATGTAGGGCAACTGTAGTGTTGTAGTTTAGCTATTATCTGTATTTGCAGGATATGGAGAAACATGTGCAGCATGGTGGCTGTGCTTCAGTTCTCCAACTTTTTATTTTTCTATTTGAAAAACCAGAAAAGGAGAAAAGAACATTTACAGCATTTGCCCAAATGCTCTACTTGCAAAGTGACAATTAATTGCAGCAAAAGGCGAAATAACACGTTCTATTCTAAACAGCAGCTACTCGCATTGCTGCTTCAGAGAAGCTGTCATTTCTCCTGAAATTTTCATGAGTCGGTGTGTGGTGTTTGCACTGCCTGGGGCCTCTTTTTTGCAAGTAGGCTGATTGCATTCAGAGAGCTACTTCTGTTCAAGTACAAGGGGCCAGGAGTACAGCATTGGTTACAGCACATATGGAGGGAAAGGGGGAAAAAAAAAACAAAAAAAACAACAAAACAAAACCAACAAAACTGTGAGAAAGTGCTTTGCTGTGGTAAAAGGTGAGGAGCAGCACACTGGAGAGACTGACCCAGGATTGTTGCGATGAGTAATGTGTTTTGCAAGCATAAAGTCAGAAAAAAGAGAAGGAGCAGGAGGTTGGTTAGGGCTTTGCCACGTGTGAAGCAATGTCGGTCTCTGCAAGGGTGCTGGTGTTTTCTGCACCTGTGCTCCACAGCAGCAGTGTTCAATGTAAGCTTTGGTTGTTTGGTTTTATTTTTTTTTCCCCAATTATTATTTCTTAAAAGTATTTTCCTGCCCTTCCACTAAGTTTTTAGGAATCTGGATGTCTTTGCTGATATTTAATTGCAAAATACAGACTAGCGAGTGTAAAGCTGAGGAACATACTGCTTGGTGGAGGACTGGGTGAAGAGCAGTCTCCCCACCTACAGCTCTTCACCTTTTTTCATTCCTTACAGACTGGGTGAAACTCTTCTGATTAGAGTAGGTGCCTCCCTGCCGGACTTCTGTAGAAGAAGCTGCAGGATTGAGGGATGTGACAAAGATCTGCCTTCATCGTACCTGCTGAGACCCAGCCACCACTTAATCCAAATCATTTGACATTCGGGAAATAATCAGATATTTCCTGCTCCATTAATTTCAGTGTAATGGCTGTGAGGACCTAGTGATAATTTCAGGGTACTGGGAGATGGGACTTTTTTCTGAGTTCTTCATGTGGCTTCTTTTGCCACTGCTTTTCTACAGGAACAGTATGCAAACTACTTTGACCAATGTTGTAAATATAATTGTTTACATTGTAAATATTGACATTGAGAGATTCAAGGTAAGCAGTGTTTAGGGAAAAAAAAAGATTATTTTGGAGAATAATGCTGTGGGTTCAGTGATTGTGGATTCATCAGATGCTGTAATTTTTAACCAAACATCAGGAGAAGCTTCTCAGTGGACATTTGGAAATACAGCCATGTGCGTGGAGAGCAGGATTGGTTTTGAATTGTACTATCCAAATGAATGTCTCTTCCTTTCTCTCTGCTTTGCAGACGTTGATGAGTGTGCAGAAGGGAGAGCCAGGTGTGCTCATCGTTGTGTGAACACTCCAGGATCCTTCACCTGTCTCTGTAATCCCGGCTTCGAGCTGGGGGCTGATGGAAAGCAGTGCTACCGTAAGTGACACTTTCCAGCTCTGCATTTCAGGCTATCTTACCTGCAAACTGCTACGCTTCATTTTTAATGCTATTGGATTAGCACTCCCAGCAAAATAAATGTATGCAAAAGCTCAAGCTTAATATTATTTTCTTCATCTTCTGCTACTGCTGCTTTTGCAGGTTGATACATCCCTAAGCCTGTGTTCACAGACCTTAATTGCTGCATTTCAAAGAGCAAATAGCCCTGTTGGTTTATCTTCAGAGTCTGGTGAAACTTATTGCAGACCTGACAGAATATTGCTATTCTATGGACTGTGTTCATTCCTGCCCTCCTCCTCACATTTTTCTTTTTTTTTTTTATATATGCTGGATGTGATGCAAAAGAAAACCAGCAAGATGTTCTGCTCTTGTCTTTATCTGTCTACTTTTGTGTCTCCTTAGATTATTGACACTGTGAAGTAGATGTTTTAAGAAAAAAAAAGAAAAGAAGAAAGGAAAAAAAGCAAGACTTAGGATGAAAGAAATAGTTGAACAACTAAAATTTCCCGAACTATGTTGATGCTGAGCCCTGATGTCTTCCCTCACGTACTTACCACTTGCCAGAGGGGTTTTCTTAATGCTACTTTTCTCAAGAAGGGGCCTGACCTCCAGCGCTGTTAGTTGATAGGTGATCCCTGGGCTGTCCTTGAGGGCAAATTTAGATTAATAAAGGAGGTGATGTGGAAGAGTTGGTGTTATTATGGACCTAACATAAGCTCACTGGAATGCAGACAAAAGCATGACCTGTTTTAGCAAAGAGGTGAGCAAAGATCGTTCAATCTAGTAACACTGTGCAAGAACTTCCAGCAGAATTTCCTTTGGAAAATATGCCAGAGAATGAACGCTTTCTTTAGGAATATCTGTGTAAGAAATACTTAATAAGGATGAAAATCAGTTTCAAAGCATTAACATACATTAAAACCAAAAAGCAATTATGTGAGAGACATCCTGGAGAATTATCTCATAGATGATGTGGAACTGTGAGTGGAATGGTGAAGGAAATGCAATTAATATAGAGATTGAAAAGGATCTGTTATGGGGTTAAAAAAGCGGTTTAGACCACTTAGATGTCATTGTGATTTTCTGATAATATTTTTTGTTGCTGTTCAGTAAATCTCAGGGGATGGTGGCTCTCTGTGCCCTATGTACAATATTACAGAGCAAACAATAAAAATAAAAACATTCTGCATATATTTATGATCAGGATTATCCCAGTGTTTGAGCAATTTACAGTCTTTGTTCTTTCAGTTCCCCAGTGGCACGCGGGAGAGCTGTTATTCCAGTTTTACTGATGAAGAACCGAGACAAAGTAAATGATGAAAATGGTGTATGAAGTTAGATTCTGCATTTGATCTCTGGGTTTCCTCAACTCCAGCTTTATACACAAGGGACTAGCTTTCTTCTCCCTGGTGCAAATAATCATACTCTGCATGAGATGTAGCCCTCCATGTATGTTCTCCTAGTTTATACCCTCTTCCAGATAGACGTGGATTTCTTGTTGGCAGGCAGGTTGCTCCCTGGGGGCACGCAAAAGGATCAGAGTCATTGACATAGATGTGTCAATGAGCTGCAGGAGTGGGGAAATGCCATCCTTCTGTACCAGATCTGATGGCCACTACTCTGAGCTGGGATGTTCCTGGAAGGTGACTCCTTCAGGGAGAGTGTTTATCAGTTCCTCTGCGTTGGATGGGAAATTAAATCCTCTTTAAATAGCTCTGTAACAAGACAATCTGGCTAATTCTTCAAGAGGAACTTTTAAATTGACCTTATAGTTAATCTTCATCCTGAAAAAAATTGTTTAATGAAATGTCTGGGTGCGAATGAGATGGACAGATGTTCCCTTTCCTCTAGGAAGGTTTCCACTGGATCTGGACAAAATATTGTGAGGAGTGTCCATCACAACTGAGTGCAGGATTGTGGTCTGGTGTGGTGTGTCAGGTTGAAGGGGGCTGGCTACAGCATTGTACCACTGCCCTGTCTTAATTGTAGGGGTACAGTCTCAGCGGATGAGCTGCTGTGTGGGTGGCTTGAAGGGATGTCCAAGGGTCAAAACTTGCAGATTGTTTTGCTTTGTGGTTATGGGTCAGGCTCACTGATGAAGGCATTTGTGTTTGGTGGGTGTTTCAGAGTTCAACTCTTTCCTATTCACAGACAAAACTAAAAGCTGCTTTTTGGAAAACACAAATAGTCTGGGTTGAGATACACCCCCTGCATTCCTCAGATGGTTCCTTTCTTCCTCTGGGGCTGGGGCAGAACTCACCACTGCATTCAAACAAAGCATATATCTCAGGATATATGCAGACTGCTGTAATGGTGAGCCAGCTTCTCATTACCAAAGCCAAGAGCATCCATTGTTACAAAAGAAGGAGGCAAATACCTGGAGTTCAGGGACTCCAAAATGTGCTCCTCTTGGGTGTGTGTGGGAGCTGAGTTTATATTTCCTGCTACAGCAGTCAGCTTATGGATGCTTTTTTACCGAAGGCTTATTCTCCGGTGACTCTCCCCTCCATGCTTGCTTTTTAACATCCTTTTGATTTATTTCTCCGCAAGGCATCGAAATGGAAATTGTCGATAGCTGCCAGGACAACAACGGTGGCTGCTCTCAGCACTGTGAGCACACGACGGCAGGACCGCGCTGCTCCTGCGACGACGGCTATCGTCTCCATTCCGATGGCAAAACCTGCACAGGTAATTCACGGCGAATGCTGCATCTCTGTGGGAGGAGGGAGGAGGTGTGGTGGGCCTCTCTGCGAGGGAAGCCTGCAGGAGAGCTGTCGCTCAAGTAAATACCTTCCCATCCTCTTCCCTTCTGCAAGTTTTAATTAAAACCATCCTCTGGCGCTTCCTCCACTGTTGCTCCAGCTTGCCTCGCTCGGCGTGTTTGCTGGGCTTGTTAATTAACCAGAGGAAGGAGTTCTGTCTCCCAGATGGAAGATGACACTGTGGTGCATCACCACTTGCCGTGGTCGTATCTCATGTGTCCAGCCCAAGCATCACTTGCCTGACTTTTTTTCCTTCCCCTCCTCATCTGACAGCTGGGAAGAGGGTCAGCTCTGGCTGGGAGTGGTAGCACTGCTGTTCTGAAGCACTTTGTGCACAAATTCCACTGTGTGTTCTGGAAGTTGTTGTATTTCCATCAGATTGGCTCCATGATGAGATTACACTTCTGCTGTGAGAAGTCTCACTTAAGAAGCGAAAGCAGTAGAGTTAGATTTGTTTTTATTTCAAGAGAAGCACTTAAAGATTCCTTCGTGTTTTAAATGATTTTACGATTTTTTTTTTTTTGTTTATGTCTTTTGCTATGCAAACTGTATCTCATCCTGGTGTAGGCTTGCTGTCACTATGCCATTAAAATTTTAAAGAATAGCCAAGAAAAGGGGGAAAAACAAGAGCAAGCATCACAGAGCAGTGTAATAAGACGTGAGGAGACAAAGAGCAGGAGCTCTGGTAAATGTGAGAGTCATTTCAGACAAGAAGAGTCTTGCAACAAAAAATATGCAAGTGCAGGTGAGAGGATGGAGCAGGGGAGGAAGGAAGCACCAAAGGCTGCAAAAGCAGTTGATGCTGGAGCTTAAAAAGAAAAGTCAGGGAGGCAGATTTGGACCCAGAGCCTTGCAGGGGTGGGGTGGGTTGTGCAGTCTTGTTTGTGCATCAATAAGAGGAGGCAGAGCAGCCTCCCACCCGTGCCCCAGCTCAGTGACCTGCTGATGGAGATTTCAGAGGGAAGCAGCTACTCTGGACACTGCAAGGGAAGTGAGAGCACCGGGGAAGGCTTTGGCACAGCTGAGGACATGAAAAGCTGCTCTTTACAGCAAAAAGCTCCTTTGGTGTTAGATGCGCATTTTGCATTCCTACAGAGACACGGGTCTGTTGCTGGACCCTGGAGCAAGGCATCCTCTGACATACTGCAGAGGAGCTTGGCTTGTGACATTTCTGGAAAATGCTCTGTGTACAAATAACCTGCATTAATTATTTCCATGCTGACCTCCTCACCCCAATTGATTAATTACATTTTCTTTCTCCTCTTTCTACTGTTGGTGTTTCCTAATAATGTTGGTACTCCTTCCAGGGTTAATTGAGACGCTGACCTTTCCCATCTGAGGCTGCTCATCTGGGCAACGTTCAAAAGCGTCTTGCAGACTCAGCATTGACAAGGTGGCCCTTGAATGGCCACCAAGCTCCTCTGCAGGCTGCAAGGGCTGAAATCAGCTGAGAGCTTGCAGTGAAGAGATAACAGCTCGATTCTCATATCTAATCACCAGAACAGCAGTGTTGACGGTACTAATTTCCAGGGCAGGATAAGGCAATGGGCAATTAGTTACAATCTCACCTAGCAGGCTGCTGATGTCCAGCAAATGCAGTGTTGCATTGGAGCGTTGGTCTGCTGTTACTTTGCATTTTGTAAGGTTGAACATAAAAAAGGCCAAAAGGTCCAGTGTAGATTACTGTGAAATAGATGGCATTTATGAGCTGGTGAGGCCTAGCTGCTGTTTGGCTTGGAAATCACATTGTGGTAGCTGAGTCTTGCCAAAAAAGAATCCTCATTCCAACGTGGAAGGTGTTGGGTGCTATGAGAGAAGATAGCAGACAGTCGCTGTCAGTTTTGGTGACCTTACTTCAAGAAGGATATTGAGGGGTGTGTACAAAGAAGGGCAAGAAAGCTGGGGAATGGTTTAGAGAACAAGTCTGGTGAGGAGCAGCTGAGGGACTTGGGGTTGTTCAGCCTGGAGAAAAGGGGGCTCAGGAGAGACCTTCTCGCTCTACAGCTATCTGAAAGAAGGCATAACAAGGTGGGTGTTGTTCTTTTTTCCCTCCTAATAAGCAATAGGATAAGAGGAAATGGCCTCAATTTGCATCAAGGGACATTAGTTTGGACATTAGGAAACATTTCTTCCCCAAATTGATCGTCAAGGCCTGGCCCAGGCTGCCCAGAGCAGGGGTGGAGTTTCTATCCCTGACAGTATTTAAAAGCCATGGAGATGTGGTGCTGAGGAACATTGTTCAGTGGTGATTAACAGTAGTGCTGGTGCTGAGGAACATGGTTCAGTGGTGCCCTGGCAGTGCTGGATTCATGGTTGGACATGATGATCTTGAAGGCGTCTTCCAACCAGAATGATTCTATGATTCAGGCAGTGGTTTCTGTGGGTGAGGGGAGAGGAGACAGAGAAAAGCATGCACTGAAAAGCACAGTCACTACCAAGCAAAACTGTGGCAGCAGCTCAGACCATGTCCAAGGGCTGAACAAGCTGCACCTTCCTTGCAGAGCTGGATGAGTGTGCGACTGGAGAGTCCTGCTGCTCCCAATTCTGCATCAACTACGCAGGCGGCTACGAGTGTGCCTGCAAAGCGGGGTTCCAGCCGAACGCCGATGGCTGCGCCTGCGACGGTGAGTTCTGCGATACCAGGGGCTCTGTCTAACTGAGCACAGCACTGGGAAAAGGAAACGCTGCCAAAGCTCATCCCAGGGCTTTGTGGGCACTTCCCTAATGAGAGAATCAGCGAGCGTATGCCAGCTTTGCTGATGAGGATTTCAAATGTATAATTTCCCCTTTGTAAGACTGGAATGCAGTAATAATGCAGCATCCAGCCTGGAGAAGTGGGAGAGGAGCCAGCAGAGAGGAACTTCTCCTCCTCTCTCCATGGACACTGTATATTGATGTTTGTTAAAGACTACTTCTACAAAAGGAGAGCCCACAAAATAACCAAAGGATCAACTGAGCTTAACAGCTCAAAGCAGTGTTTTCACTCAAGACAAAACCAGGTGAAATAACCTATTCCATGTTGCCCTAAAATGTTTTATTATCTCCAGTACTAGTGAGAAACAGTGAGCCTTAAAGTGCTAAGGAAATCATGTTTCATTATGTGCAGAATAATTTTTCAGATGCAGCCAAGCACAGAGTGCACTCTCCCAGCAGAGGTACCTCCACCTAGTCAGCATTTATATCTCTTTATTCTAGATGTGGACGAATGTCGTCAGGATAATGGCAACTGTGACCATTTCTGTGTTAATTCTCTGGGGTCATACGAATGTGCATGTAAAGAGGGTTACAGGCTTGGTGTTAACAGATGGTCCTGCATAGGTAAGTTATTTTGGTGTCTTGAAGGCCATTAAAGTATTTCCCACCGGTTTAAGATGAGAATTCAGAACTGGGATTGTCACAGATCCTGGGATTTTGGGAGCCCAACTTGAAACATGTGTGACCATGGCCAGAGTAGAGCTACTTGCAACACGTGGGTCCCAAGTTCATCCTCAAGTAATGAGTTTTGCCAAAGATTAATGGGAGATGAACACTTAAATCCCCTGGGCATGTTTGAAAGCCTAAACTTCATGTTTTAGAAATAAATAGTATTTTGACAGTTTTCTTGCATTATTTGCTGAAGTTTAACATCCCGTGGAAAAAAGGTAGCCCGTTTCTGCTTTGATGAACCATGGCAAGTTTTCCATTCAAGTCAGTGGTTTTCTGCCAGCATAACCAGTACAAAGCTTAGCCTAGCTATTTAATTTTACGACCAAATTTAGTGCCTACTAAACCTTTGGCAGAGTTTGATATTTTAACCAACTCCAAAAAGAAAGCCAACTGATTTTCCATCATTTTAAGGCTCAAATTTTAATTTTTCTGAAAATTAATTGGACGGCCAGCCTCACTCTATATTTGTCATCTCCAAAATGAGCTAGAGTAATGACCTTCATTAACTAAAAATAATTTTAAACTTCAAGTGAGGAAAATTAACCTCCCTGTTTAATTTTTTTTTTTTGACTCTCCAGGACCAGAGTTTATGTCCAGAAGAAAGGGAAGGGAAAGATTATTTTTTTTTCTCCACCCTTTTCTCTTTCTTTTAGATAGCAGAAACTCTATAAATATGGATAAGACAATGAATCAGCTGTGACTGCTGTGCAGACCGCATAGGGTTGTAGCTGGAAAAGCTACTAGCACAATAACAGTTTAAAAAAAAAAAAAAGGAAATTTGAGGAGAATGTCACAGAGGAATACTCAGGGCCAGGTCCTGATGGCAAGTGTCTGTGTCAGCCCTAGGTGGGGAAGAGATGGATGCAGAGGAGGCAGCAAGGTTCGCTGGGCCTCCGGGGCTGCAGTTCAGAGGTCCCCCCCAGCTCCTTCACTACACACTTGGTGCCCTCTATGAGGATGAAGACCCACGGGGAGAGCTCACCCTGGTGCACAGGGTTGGTGAGTGAACCAGCGTCGCTTTTAAACCATTGCAGCAAATAGGGGAAATAGCCTCAGAAAGAGGATTCAGAGCAAAACTGATGCTGGGCAGGCCAAGCTTCAGCCATCAGGAGAAGCAGAAGAGGGGAGAGCATTAATCCTGTTTTCTGCCCGTCCTCCATGCCAGCAGAGAGGTGCCATCGCCATGTGTCCCATTCCAAATGGGACCTGTCTGGGGAACACAGAGGCTCCCCAGTCATGGCTGCTGCCGCCTGGATGCAGGGGGGAGGTCTGTGGAGGGAGGCAGGGGAAAAGAGAGCAGCACCACAAGCAAGGGCTGAAAGGCTCCTTGGAAAAACAGGGTGTCTGTGCAAAGCCCTGGAGGCACCAGACAGAAAGATCCCGTTAATCCTGGGGGCGAGAGGATTGCGTGGGTTACTGCAATGCACAAAATCCACCAAAGCTACTCTGCTGAGAACAAGCCTTGGGAAACACTCCCTTTCTTGTAGAGCGAGGAAAGGGGAGTGTAGGGGCATGTGTGTTTACAAACCCTTTTATAATAATTGGAGAGTTTGTCGCTTAAGATATTTGCATTATTATTTGTGGAAAAAAACAACCCCCTGGAGATTTAGGTCTCTTTTGATGCTTTGGGCATGTTTTCCAGGAATAGCACAGATTCAGGCACGTAGAGCTCAGGCTGGCTTGGCATGAGTGGTGGCAAACGGAGCACACGAAGACATACAGTCATAGGATTGTGGGCTTTGCATGACTTCAGTCTTTCCACCTGAAGGTGGAAACTTCACCACTTAAAGAGTATTATGAGTTGAAACCCTGTGATTTCTTTCTGATGAGTGAAGTATGTACTGGTGGGTCACCAGGAAAGAATGTGATTTCATATTTTTGTTATGTACGTCCTGTGATTTTTATATGAGCTTTAATTACTCATCTGAGGACTGTGCCCTACAGGCAAAAATCAGGAACTGGTCTTAGCTTTAATAAAAAATTAACTTATTTTTATAAACAAAACTGTTAAGACCTCCCAAATCCCATAGCATCCAGCTGGACTCACTGACGCTGATAACCAGTTGGGAAACTGATAAATGAGATAACCACAGGCAAAATTATCAGGCCTAGAAACCACAATCAAATATTTATTGACCAGTTTTTGCATGGTTTATTTATATTCAGCCACATAAATTTGGGTATTATCAGTCATAGCCAAGCAGCTGCACTTTTTCTAAAGCTGAGGCTTTGCAGCACGTGAGGGTTTACAGGAAAAGATAATGGAGGAATGAAACTTTTAATGGCTAAGTAAGTTCTTTTACTTCCCAAATGGTGATTTATTCGTTATACTTTCAGACATATTTTTGTGCTGGCATCTGTATTATAAAAATATGTTTTTAAACAATAAGTTGGTATAAGTAATTAACTATTTTCTATAGACTGAATGACTTTTTGATGTAGGAGCGTGACGTTTTGAATGGTAATCTGTATTCTTCTCCCAAAGTGTGAATTTGTAACCCGTTCCAAGTGGGAGCACTGGGATGCTGAATGTCTCTGAAAGCTTGGGCATTTGTTCAGCTTCAGAAAAAGGAACAGTTGGGTGCTGAGACCTAGAGGAAATCTGGCCTCACATAGAAAATTGCTGGTGAAAAGCAACCAGCCTGCTGACTTGCTGTTAGCTGAAATAATCCACCAGCTCACTTTCAGGTGTTCAAAATCCCCTTCCAAATGCCTCCAGCCACAACCATAAAGCCTCGAAGGCAATAAACTGACAGTGTGGGTAGGAACTTAATGTCAGCAAGGTATTCTAGCAGAGAGTAACATTTTTATGTTCAATGCCTTTCTCAATAGACCCCACAAAGAGAAGCCATGAAGGTGCACATGTCTGCAGGTTCAGGGGAGAAAAGGAGGGTGGGGAAGGTGGGGGAGGAATTCATTTTCATATAAGGTTCCCCATATAAATTAAGTCTTTTTTACATATCCTTGAAGGAAAAAGGAAGTGATAAATGTGTATTGTGCTTTGTTTTCCCAGAATAACACTCAATGCTGTTAAAAATATCACTGGACTATTCTTAAATAGCACCACGTCTACCTGCTGCAATAGAAGAACAAAAAGGAGAGCCTAGTAAGGAGAAAAGGAGATTCTCTCCCAAAAAATACTTTTAAATATTATCAAGCATTCAGAGCAAATTCAGTTTTTCTGAAGGCAGTGTGTTTACTCTTAAAAAGTAGTTTTAAGTGCTGTTTGATGGGGAGTTGCAGCATTAAAGGAGGAAATTCCAGCTAAAGTCCTAGCTTGCCTTTTATTTAGACTAAAAATTTGAAGAGGAAAGAGGAAAGTTTGGGAATCACCATTTGGGCCCACCTTTTGGGATGGCTCAGTGATAACTGTAACACTACCAACATTAGGGCTAACAACATGAATAATCTATTTTTCAGACAATGTTGTGCAGATTCCTTTCTACCCTTCTTCATCTGGCGCAATAGGTAAGAGCTTGTGGAAGTGTTTTGCCCGGGTGTTCACTAAGCTTTCTGTATTTTCCTCATTTCAGTTTGCCTTGATAACACTTTTGGCAGTGACTGTAGCTTGAGCTGTGAGGATTGTCTGAACGGAGGCGGGTGCAACAGTGAACGCAACGGCTGTGTCTGCTCACCTGGGTGGACCGGCATTATCTGTAATGAAAGTGAGTACAGCGTGTTTGAAGTTGGGGGGGAGACACGGACACGCTTAGTCCTAGTACTGTGATGCTGCAGATAGGTAGGAAATAGGAATAACCTGTTGTACTTTAATCTGTAATGCTCTCGAAGGAGCACAGCTGCTTCAGAGGCAGATCAAAATTTTACTGTAGCAGGGCACATAAAATAGAAATTGTAAGAGATGTTACAGTAATACAACACAAACTGTCAAAGAGCAAAGTCTCTGCTCCACAGCACAGCACCTGTCCTAAGGATTTGCGTTGGTGTTCATTCCTCTTCACTCTGCTGCCAAAAAGAGACGAGGTTTGTCTGCCATGCTTTGCTGCACAACTGCCCTCTCTGCCTTTCTGAAGTCTGTCCTGGCAGGTGGTGTGACAATCTGGGTAGACATATATGCTAAACTTAATTTTTCTTTTGTAACATTGTAACATCCCAAGACAATGCCCTTTTCCCTTTT
>JANHGN010010299.1:0-32177 GCA_024605025.1 Megaceryle maxima | reverse complement strand
CCTTTCCTCCCTTTTCCTTTCCTCCCTTTTCCTTTCCTCCCTTTTCCTTTCCTCCCTTTTCCTTTCCTCCCTTTTCCTTTCCTCCCTTTTCCCTCTCACAGTTTATGGTTAGGGCCATCAACCAGACCTATGAAAGATGCTCTCTGTTAACTGCTCTCCCTTCTGAAAGGGGAAGAGAAAGGGAATAAGGGGCACAGACTCAATGGATTAGAAGACAGAAATAAATCAGCTTTAATGAAAATAATAACAATAAAATTAAATATATATCCATACATATAAAACTAGTATTGAACCCAACCCCCCACCCCTGATGGCAATTATGTCAACCGTCACCACTGGTGCAGTGAAGCTGGCACTGGGAAAGTCACAGACTGGACTCAGTGGCAGGTGGGAACTGGGTTCAGGGGCTGGATTCTGGAACTGGATTCAGGAACACACAGATTGGAATCGAAGGCAGAATGGACAGAGTCCTCCTCAAATGCCAGACCAGTGAAGACGACGCTTGACCCTTGTGATCCTTGTGCTTTATACCGACTATACTGTACGTGGAATGGGATCCATTCTTGGTCAGTTTGGGGTCACCTGTCCTGACCAATCCTCCCTGCAGATGTGACCTTTTACTTTCTGCACCGCTCAACTTGGTCCCCAAGATTTAGCAGTGACCTTGGTCTGCACACCACACCCCTTGGTAGTAACTCTAAACATGGAGCGTTATCACTGCTGGAAGCAGACACTGCCTGCAAAAACCTGCTATCTTCAGAAAGTGCAGTTACTTAGACTGAGCTGAAAAAGTAAAATCACTGAACAGAATTAGTTCTGTTTAGCTCAAACCAGGACAGCCTCTTCGAGTGGTAAACTTGGGCCTGTGAGTTTTTTCTTATCATTCTTTTTATTATTAACATAATTTTTTGGGGGTGGCTAATTTTTAATACCGGAAACTGTGTTTTTTTCAGAATTCTATTGCCAAGTTGGCTGGTGCTGTTTGTAATAGTTTTGATGATTCTTCTTAGTAGTAGTAGTATAGTCATCTTACTCCTGCCTCCAGGCAGATCTTTCTGGTTCAGAAGTATGTGTCAAAATTAACTGGAAAGATAGAACAGTCTTCAAGTTAATCACCATCAATATTGTGTAGAAGGCATCATCACAAGGACAGAAATACAGAAAAAAACAACAAATGACTGAAACCAGTCTTTCCATAGTTATTCTGGGAGACTGATCAGAGGTTTGGTTTGTAAACGCTGGAGATAGCTGCAAGAATAGAAATGAAGATAAAAATGATAATTTCTAGTCTACCTACAACAGTTCAAGCTATCAAGTTAGAGTATTCTTCTATTCATGGTGCTCTAGTGGTTCAGGGTAGATTATAAAAGTTTCAAGACAGGATACAAATTCTTTTAGCTGACTTCATAAATAATAATAACAACATTTTTGCTCTATATTCCAGTAGATATCCATGCATGTAATCTGGTGGAATTCGCCTCTGGAATTTAAAGAACTTTAATGGGACTGTGTTATTGAGCCAAACCCGCAGTCCGATGAAGTAGGCATTGACAGGATAAATGCAACATATAATCTGTATGAATTAGCCACATGTGATTGCTTTCACTCTTTTCTCTCGCTTTCTTCATATTCAGTGTAGTTCATGGGTTTAGGATAAACTAAACAGTTGAGAAAACTGGAACTGAATTTCTGTAATAGTCACAGAATCACAGAATGGTTTGGGCTGAAAGGGACCTTTAAAAATCATCTCATCCAACCCCCCTGCCATGGGCAGGGACACCCTTCACAATGGAATAGAAATTGATGTGAAATGTCGTGTTTCTTAATGTACATTGATAAAATGTCATTTAAGTCAGATGGCTCCAGCAACTTACTCAGTCTGCACACAGTGGAGCAAGGCTTCATTTCACAATTTGTTTTGTGCTGGAGCAATGAGGGCTGCAGGAAAGAATCCCATGCTGTTGTTGATCCGTTCCTGCCATCATCATCTGGGGAATTTAAGAGACTATGTTAGAAAAGCACACTTGTTATTTTTAGAATAATATTTGGGAAGGGAAAAAAAATGTTTAAAATAGTTATCTCCAAATATTCAAAACTGTATTCTGATTTTAAGCTTTGTACTTTACAAGCAATGTTTTTTTTACCTTCATACATTGTCTGGAGGTGAGCATATGCAGGGGAGAATTTGGATATATCACTTAAGTAAGCTTGGTTAATTCAGATGTCCTTTTAAAGTGACCTAGTAAATATTAGATGGATGACTATTACCTTATGTAAAAAGAATATTACTTTGTTTAAAGCCTGCTTGACTAAAGAGACTCATTCCTTGCTCCGTTTGGATGACCTTAGACTTATTTTGCTTCATTTCTAGCAGAGGGAAAGGATTCTTCATGGCCCATTCATCTTCCCTGCTCTCTCCGCAGCTTGCTCCCCTGGGACGTATGGCAGAGGCTGTGCCAGTGCCTGCAAGTGCCAGAACGGAGGCTCCTGCGACCCTGTCACGGGGCAGTGCCGCTGCCCTCCCGGCGTGCACGGCAAGCTCTGCGAAGACGGTACAGCTGCCCCCTTGCCTTATACCTCCCCACTTCTTTCCTCGTGTTTCTATCTAGGTGTAATTGTGCATGGTAAATCCCAGGGGCTCGAGTGAGAACAGTCTCCATTGCGTGAGATGTACTCTAACATCCCGTGGATGGGCTGCGCAGAGCTCCGGGTCGGCGACAAAGTCACCGTGGGCTTCTCTGTAGTGCCAATTAAAAGAGAGCTGACTTGGTGTTTGTGTTTTAACACTGAAGAGCTGATACCCTGTTGTGTTTGTGCACTCAAAAGGTTGCCCAAAAGGATTCTTTGGGAAGAACTGTAACAAACCATGCAACTGTGCCAACAATGGCTACTGCCACAGGCTCTATGGAGCCTGCCTGTGTGACCCTGGGCTCTACGGGCGCTTCTGCCATCTGAGTAAGTCCCTGTCATTTTTTTGATTTGTTTGTTTAACACATGCACAATGTAACAGTCTTAAAAAGATTCCACATCGCATATAAAATGAGTGAGGCTTTGGGTTCTGCCATGAACTGGGAGTAGCGGGACGATACAACTTTAGAGATGTGCTAGGAAGCCCCAGAAACTCCATTACTCTTCCTCTAGTAATGAATTTCTGCCATAAGGACTGAAATCTACTGATGTACAAAAGTAAGGACTATAGGTAGGGCTTGGTCGGGCAGGTTAACATTAGTGTTGTTGGTGAGGTTAAAGTCTGGTTGGAGCTACTAGTTAGTGGCTGCTGATACAGGAGCTGAGAAGCAGGACTGGCTGGGGCAGAGTGAAGGCAAAATACTAAATGGGAATAAAAAGGACCAAAACAAAAATGTTGCAAAATAGATGGTCAAGTTTCTTTGAACTTAAAGGTTCCGTTCATAAAATCTATACAAGACTGAACAATAGTAGCATTATTTTTGTTTTCATGCAAGTTTTTGTCCTGGTGTGTATCCAAATATTTTTTTAATTCAGCAACTTAAGTAAGTTTGCTTTGAAACATTTCTGCTTCTTGCATCCACCACATATTGCTTGAAATGAAATGAATTACTTAATAAAGGAACCATGTAAACTATATTTTACACACCCACACATTAATAGGCACTGTCACGGGGCTGTGGATGTATTTGCTGGAAGTAAAATGGATGTTTTGCTTTTTTGCAGCAGTTGCATTCTGCAGCAGAGTGCAATTTCAAATAACTCATGCATAATTACAGAGCTAATGATTCCTTTTCATCTGGCTGCAGCCTGTCCCAGGTGGGCTTTCGGAGCTGGCTGCTCGGAGGAATGTCAGTGCGTGAAAGAGCACACGCTGGAATGCAGCGCCAGGAACGGGACGTGCACCTGCAAGCCTGGATATCATGGCAAAAAGTGTCAGAAAGGTAAAACAGAAAGGCAGGTTCCCTGTGTCTGCGTATTCCTTTGTTCTAGCATTATTTCTTATTCCTCCTCCCATCTGCCTTCTTCGGCTGCTGCTGCTAATATATTCATTTTTCTACTAATTATTTTCTCTGTGGTTTTTCATATAGCAAATGCCTGCTATCACAGGGCTTACAGGGACATCAAGGGGAATACAGCTTAAGACTGCAGGAGTTTTAGCCTGATCAAATGACAGCAGAAACCTAGAAAACAGATTCTAATACAACCCTAAGTAATGAAGATTGTGGCAGTTTTCACTTTTCTTCTTTCCTTTTTCCACACGGACCATAAATAAGGGGCCAAACCTGTGTTTTATGCGGCAAGGTTATTTGTAAGCGGTTTCAGTGATGCTACTTTTCCTTCAGATCTGCAGGTCTTTGAATTCAACTTATTCTTTGTAGTTTTAGGGGGTAGTTCAAAGAGAATTGTATTCCACATTCATGTTTGCATGTCTCAGTAGCCCTCTCCAGACAGTAATGGAGTAACGCAATAAAGATTGTCCCTTCAGATTCCTCTCTGGGCAGGCAGGAACGTGTCAGATTTATGACACTGGTTCTGCAGGGTTTGGTGGAGAATAATAGTGACAGTATTTAATATCTTTAACGTTGCTGGTGACGTGCTCAATTCTGGGGGAGAGCATCCCTCACCCAGCACTGGCTTTGCACCAAGGCAGAGAGCAGCAGAAGGTGCAGCCAGATAAGAAGAGTAATTCTGTAATGGCTGTAATTGAATCTATCCTTAAGTATTCTGCTGCTGTGTTTCTGGGTTGTATTTAAGCAGTAACCTCTTTGAAACGTCCATGCAAGTGTTTAATAAGTATTTGTACTATGTTATCAGCACCTCTAAAATGTACATTATAATAGATTTTCTGCAAATTTCTGCCAAATTATTTCTTGCCTTTTTTGTTTGGTCTTCTCAACTCTTCCCTTTTCTTATACATGTTCTGTGTCTACTTGCATTTTCCAGAGTGCATGCCTGGCTTTTATGGGACTGGTTGCAAACTAAGGTGCAGCTGCCCTGCTGATGTCTTGTGTGATCATGAGACGGGAGTCTGCAAGCATCCATGTCCACCTGGGTTTCATGGAGAAAAATGCCATTTATGTAGGTACTCACTGCATGTTTCTCTAGAAGGTACACTTTGGATGGGAAAGCTTACTCAGGAAACTTATGTTCAGATGTAGAAGTTACAAATAAAAGGTACATTTGCTGTTGATATGAGTTGGCAGTTCCCCATTGAAGCCAGACCGGTATTTGGAGCCTGGCAACTGCTGTGTCAGTCTGCTTGCAAAGGTTGAGGCCAGTTATTAAAATTAACATTTGTAACTACAGTTCCTTTTAAAGCTTCAGGCACAGATTTTCTAGAGCTCTGTTGCAGTTAATTACAGACCACCAGTCACTGAGACGCCGATGCGAACATAGATCACTTGGTACCAACACAGCTCAGTTTAAAACTGCTGATGGTGGTGCCTCCTGACATCTTCAAAATACTTCCTTATACTAATTGTGTCTTTGGATTTCTTCTGACCAGCCTGTCAGCCTGGGAGCTTTGGGTTGAACTGCCAGCAGAGGTGCCGCTGTGGAGAAGCACCATGTGATCCGAAGACGGGGCAGTGTATTTGCCCAGCTGGGAAGACTGGTGCTATGTGTAAGCAAGGTATCTTAGATGTTGGATCAGGTTGGTGAGTGTCTTGCTTTGGAAGACACGATAAGAAGTGGAATAACTCTGTTTCCCACCAAAACTGGTGGAATGCGATAGGATTTGGTTGGGGAATATGTAAAGGCTAAGTCTTGGTGCAGAATCGCTTGTAAAGGAGGGAGCATGTTTCAGTCAGCTTGACCTGTCTCTCTGGTCCAGTTAATAATAGTGGTTTGTTTGCTTGGCTGGGTCTATACGAGTTGGGCAGTGATACCAGGGCATTCCAGAAGCTCTAAGGCCCAGAGCAGAGCATGGGACTTTGCTGCCATATGCACACAATGGAGCTGTTGAAGGGTCTTGGCCAAAGACTGCATTAGTGGAACTGGCAAGTAAAGGACCTGGAAGAGAGGAAGGAATTAAAAAGGAGAGTGTTATTGTGAGTAATTAACCAAAGGGAGAAAAAAAGTCTCCGGGACACTGAACTGCCAAGGGGCCGTGGGATGCCCCCTTTCCACTCACAGAGCTCTGGCTGTTACCTGCCTGAGGAACATTGGCCCTGCTTGGACCTCAGTTGTAGCTTAGTGCTCCACAGAGCAGGAACCTGGTGAAGGAGGTAGAGCTGATTGGAGACCCTAGGTTCCACCTCACATTTCTCCGGACTGGGTGACTATCCTGAATACCATTCAGACCAGTAAGAATATAGCAGCAGCCCTCCCCTCCCATGTCTGTCTGCAGATTACCCTCCTCTGCCCGTTTCCTTCACTGAGTGCCGTAATTAATTTTTCAGATACATCCAAATGCTCCTGACATTACTGTATCAGAAACCAAACAAAACACCCAGACACACCATGATGGAAGTTGGAAGAGAGCCTTTGGGTCTGTCTTTAGATGTGTTCTCACGTGCTGCAGTACAGGGCCGTGTTGATTTTTTCATAAAGTTTACTGTGACAGCACTGTAGGTCTGGAGAGATAATATAACAAGCCTTTATCCAGCATAGTTTAATTGTTATTTTCACATTCTTCAAGATAGCAGCAGAAATCTATAACTGCCTTGAAACAGAAAATGGCACTGGGGACATCTTGTGTACTTTTTTTCCCTAGATTGCCCAGCTGGACAGTGGGGACCAAACTGCCAGTCCTCCTGTGAGCCCTGTGCCAATGGGGGCCAGTGCAACAGAGAAACTGGAGCCTGCGACTGTCCCCCCGGCTACACTGGGGCATCCTGCTCTGCGTGTAAGTCCTCACATTGGCCTTCTCCATGCAAAGGAAGTCAGTCTGAAAATTCACATTATGGTTTGATTTCTGTCTTCTTGCTGTTTTGTGAGTTGGTCATTACGTTCAACACACTGATCCAAGACAAAGTACCCTTCGGCTTCAGGAATTCCTCAGGTTGCATCTGACATTATTTACTAGAGGGAGGTTATGGATAAGTGCAGATGACCAGCTAAATTGCATCCCAAATTGATGCTATCGTTAGACCTGATTTATGATGATTTGTACTTAGAAATGTAATATTTAATAGCCACAATACTTGCATTGTTATTCTGGTTGCTTGGCAAGAGGAGCTGACCAGCTGGCCCCTATGGCATCGCTCTTGGGTTAGGTTTGCAGCAATACTCCTTGATGTAGCTAACTCAGGATTAAATAGTAGTGAGGATGAAGTGGTAGTATCAGTGTTATCACTGCAGATCCACCAGAGACCATGGGAATATGCTCAGGCAACTGGCCATGTTACCATGGCATGGCTCTGTACCCAGTCTCCAGGTATTAAAGGCTGTTTTGGTATGGCTGTCATGCTGGCATAGACAGGCTCTCAGGGACAGCACAGCTTTGTGTGAGACCTCAGTGGTGGAGGATTTTTTTCTCCTTGTTAATCATAACATCATTTGTGATGAAGGTTTGCTCAGCACTCATTTTTCCTCCCCTGATTGATCCTGATGTGCAGGAGAAGTACCCAAAAGTCCTTATAGGGCTTGGCCTCAGACACCTCATATACAAATTAGAGATGTTTCCTTCATTTTGCCATTTTGACTTCTGGATTCAGCTGATGCATTTTTTTAGGGGCTAGGCTGTTGCTGTCTTATTTGAAAGGATGATTCTGTGCCTCACTTATTACCTGGGTGAAATTGCAGTCTGCTCATCTGTTTTCAGCCTGCCCTGCTGGTTACTATGGACAAAATTGCCTGCTGTTATGCAGCTGTAGCAGCGGTGCTCAGTGTCACCACGTCACTGGAGAGTGCACATGTCCCCCTGGCTGGACTGGCCACAACTGCAATCACCGTAAGTCAGATGCGTGTTCACAGGGCGCATGGCATCTCCCAGGGACATGACTGCCAGTGTTAAGGACCAGCTCTGTTTGTTCTTAGTCTATTACAGGTTTCTTAATGTATTTTGCTAATCTTATTGCTTTTGAAATTGTGTGTTTATGGGTTTGCACAGCCTGGGTGGTTATAATCCTTAATTATCTAGGTTCAAAGTATTGAAATAGATGGCTGATGAAGCGCAAAGTATTGATATAAGCTCTTATTTCAACATGATGGATCCCTTTGCCCAATACCATCTGTCCTGTCAGTATCTTGACTGACAGACAGTTTTGTTTTTCATTTTCAGCACAGATTAGTTTCAAGATTAATTCTCAATTTTTCATTTTGTTTAGGGGGGATTTATTCAACAAGTGAGTGGCATGTACAGTCATGTGTCTTAAGGTCATTTCTTAACTTGTGAATATAAATGCTGGGAGAAATTCTATTCTCTGGAAGAGCAAAGCATCCTTCTGTTGACTTTAGCATCACTCTCCATATTGATGGCCGTATAAGAGGGCAGATTTGCCCTTTTTGGATAGCACCTTATAAATGTTAAGCCATCCTGCTTGATTCTTTCCTTTTCCTGTTTCACATCTTTTCTGCTTGATTTGTTATGATCCCTCTTGCAAAAAGCCAACAGAATACAAACCTCTTTCTAAATGTGGTCTTAGAAACATCAAATCATATAAATTAATTGGTAATGTTGACATCAATAAGTTTTGGTCCTGGATTCTCAGACCCAGTGGTGAAGAAAACTCTGGGAAAATCTGAAGTTTACAGCAGTATGCATATTTTAAAAATCAAACCAGTTGGTAATGTGTGGAGCCATTTAGGTAGCTTTCCCTAACTCCCTGGGCTCTCTAAAGAATTAAGAGACTATGGCAAAGAAAAGCTTGTATTTCTTTTGGGAAAAAAAGATGAAAATAGTTGTCTTGTAGAGAATTCTCAGTAAGGCAGCTCTTCAACTATTGGAGACCAGGCATGAAAGAGATGCTAAAACCAGGTTCCTGTTGCCCTAACTGGCACTTTCATCTTTGTCCTTACAAGAAAGGAAGGAGCTGCTGTGGTACACTGTCATAATTGTGTCAGTGCTATGTGATTTTTAGAAGCAAAGCAGTAAGTTGCCTTTACAAAGATGTAAATTTCCCCATCTTTGTCCATGATGCATTTCCCAGTATTTTGAGGAAAATATGGAGGATGCTCACAAATCTGTCCTGTTTTACCCATTAGCTATTCTGGTTATGCAGATTTTTGTTGAATAAGTCAATAGCTGATACCTTATTTCCATGAAACTGTGTGTTTGTGACTGTGGATTGACTATGAACTATTAGTTTGATGTGAATGGCACAATATCTGCTTACAGACCCCTACTTTTGGCTGAAAAAAAAGATCAAAAATTGCATTTATTTCCCTTGATTTGTGCCCTGTGCTTCCGGGGAGAGTCTCATCCAGAGCGCCTGTATCTTAAGGGGCCATTTTACATCTTTTCTGTTCTCTTGTTTAGATGTAGAATAATCTTTTAGCCGAGCTCAAAGTCTGTTCTCGATGTAAATACCATTTTACATTGCAGCCAAAGTCGGTTCTCAACATAAATACCACTTTACATTGCAGCCTGCAGCAGTGGCCGCTGGGGACAGCGCTGTGAGCACACGTGTGTCTGCAATAACAGCGACGGTAGCTGCGATCCGGTCACCGGCTCCTGCTTCTGTGAGCCAGGATTCACTGGGAAGCACTGTGAACGCAGTAAGTGGCTGCTTTGTCAACACGGGGAATTTGCAAAACCAGAAATGATTTTTCCTGCTAATTCCCTCCAGGAAGTCCTCCAGGCTGTACCGCCTCCGGTCTGCCCAGCACCTTGCATGGCTCTTGGGTTTCATCGGGGTTAGATAGTTTCCCTAATTTGGATTCCAGAAAAGTTATTTTCAGACTCTTTTTGGACTCAACAACTATTTTTAATGGTAAGACCTTGTGTGAGTGATAGGATTGATGTGTATTTGACTTGTGGCATAAATGTTTCCATATTGGTTCTGTTTATCCAGTTTTAGGTCCACACTTTTTCTTCATAAATCTTTTTTTAAGGCCAGACACGTAGAAATTCTTCACATGTACATAACAGAAGCAAAACCAGGAAGATTTAGGGTCCTCTATTTATTAAACAACAAAAATGTACAACAGTCTTACCAGAGGCCCATGATCTCCAGTATATTGTCTCTAAACATAGCAGATGCCTTAGAAGGATAAAAACAGGCATATAGATAATTCCTGATACATTTCCCCAGATTTCTCATCAATTTCTCACTTAGGAATTTCTTGAGACAGAAGCAGCATCTCTGTTTTTAATACAACTTGATTTTTTTTTCCAATTAATGTGCCTATCTACTTTTTAATTCTGTGCAAACATTTGGTATCCACTTAATCTTGTGGCAACAAGTTGCACAGTTAAGCTGCTGCTATTATTATTATGATTATTGATTATATTGATGTTGTTAAATTAAATAAATATTCTATCTATTAGTTTAACAGCCTTACAGTAGCACAGATGTAGCTACTGGAGTCTCAGTAGCGTAGGCAGAATTAACTGCTGGTGTCACACAGAAATGTCAAAACGATTAATCTGGAACAGTGACCTAAGACAAAAACCCTGGAAAGTTGATCTTGCAGCTCTTGTTGCTATTGGCACAGAAGGAATGGAAGGACAGTTGGTTGGGAGGACCAGCTCCCAGAGAAAGAGCTGCCAGCTCCACTTCTTTGCTCTTGACCTCTCTCAAAACAGCATCTCTTCAGACAGAAAGTGGCCAAATAACTGGTTGTCATCTTCTCTGGCAAGGTAATCGGGGAAGCCAGTGCCACCCACAGAACATTTGGCAGCCGCCAGTGTTCTCTCCATAGGTTTTCTGGTTAATTCAGTTTTATTTTAATTCTCTCTGTGTGTATATATATATGTATAAAAAATGCATATGCATATATGTATAAAAAATGCATATATATGTGTGTGTTACAAAAGCCATAATTCTTCTATAAACATTTATGCTGACTTGGAGGTGAGATGTTTACTACTCTCCTCCCAAGGTATCTCTAGCCTTTTGCTGCCGGTGGAGCTGTTCCCCTCCGTGGCTTTGCAGGCAGCTCAGGTTCTCCAGTGGGCTGGCTCTACTGCAGCATGCAGTGCAGCAGCCTGCGCCTGCTTGAGCAGAGGACAGAGTCTCTGTGATGTGGACTGCGAAATCATTTGTGAAGTGTACTGACCCGTTGCCATCACCTTGAAAGTCTCAGCCCCAGGCTAAATGCCGTAGGTTTGAAGAAAGCTCTGATGAGAGCCCCACACCTGTTATGGCACTGGAACACTGTTTTCCTTGTATAGATTCTCTGGGCTCTGAATGAAATTTCAAGTGAAAAGTAAACACTGAGCAGGATCAAGCTTTTAAGGCACAAGTGCACTTCTATATATTTACTCGTTAAACTCACGTAGGAGGCGTGATGCACGAGGATCTGCAGCTTTGAGGATAGGAGGTGATGCAAATGGGATTTTGCACCGGTTCAGCCCTGGGACTGGTTTACACCTGTAAGTGCAAAAAACACATTTGAACATTTCCCCATTTAAACAAGGGCTCCTTTTCCAACATAGATGATCTAAAGCAAAGAAATACTGAAGGTACCTTGCTGTCCTTCTGTCTCTTATCCCAGCCTCTAAAAGAGCTAGAGGTTGTCTCCAGTTAGTAGAAAGTCACTAAGCTGCAGGAGCAACCAAATTTACACCAACTCCGATCACTGCCCACCTATGGTACCAAATAGGCAGCACCAAATCCACCCCTTTATTCCAGACATAGAATCATAGAATTGTAGAATACCAGGTTAGAAGGGACCTCGAGGATTGCATGGTCCAACCTTAAGTTGTTTTCGAGGATCCTTGTTGTTTTCTGTTCACTGTGATTCTTTCAGATTGCCTGAAAATCACTTTGTTGATTTGTATATTAAAATCTTGCACTTTTAAAAGAGACCTGGCAATAATCTACACAACTCATTTAGAGGGGAGTTCATAAGACCTTCAAACATAAGTAGAGGCCCAGTAGTACTGTGTTTAGCCAAGTATATCTCTCTACTTCAGCCTGCCCAAAATACCTAATGTGAATTAGGCAACTGGCCTTATTCTTAATTGATTTTCCTATAATCCTGGAAGAAATTATTTTCACTCCCAAGTGTTGTTTTCTTTCTTCAGATAGTAAGTACCATGCAAATCTTCTAAAACTCCTTACTTTAACTGCTGTGGAAATGCAATTGTTAATCTGCCCCCCAGATGTAATGTTTTCGCTGGAATTTTTCAAAGCAGAGCCTGAAAGGAAAGTGTGCAGCATTCAGTTTGGATTTTTCTGAAGGAAGCCACCACATTTCATATTTTTCTCCAGCTTTCTGGGGAAAGAAGATTTTCAGGAAAACAGAGGATAGGGCCTCAAAAGGAGGTGCAGAAGCTGAGAGCTTCCCCCCAAACCCTGACTGACAAATCCCCAGAGGAGTTGTGCACATAAGGGACTCCAGATCAGCGTGCAAAGTGCCATCAAGCAGAACCCATGGAGTCTCAGGCTTTGCAGCTATCAGATGATATTTGTTTTCTGTGCAGAATTTAGTCTTTCAACACCCTGTCATTTTTCTAAAATAGACCTTAATAAAAATGGCCCAGTTTACCTGCACCCCAAGGAGAACACTTGATCCCATCAGTTTTAAGGCGTTACCATTATGCCTTCATTCTTCTTTTGCAAATAGTAAGCATTCCCACATATCTAAAAATTCCCCACTGCTCCCTGGTCTGCTCCAGAATTAACCCCTCATCTGGTTTCGATTCCTTCACTGCAGGATGCCCAGAGGGAAGCTTTGGCCCGAGCTGTGAGGGCAGCTGTCAGTGCCAGAACGGAGCTGCCTGCGACCACGTGAGTGGAGCTTGTACTTGCGCAGCAGGATGGACAGGAACCTTTTGTGGAAGAGGTACTGCTGCTCCCTTCGGGCCCTTTTGGGTTTATGCAGATTTATAATTATTATTTTTTCATGTTTTACAATTTACAGCACCTGATCTAAATAAACCATTGAACTTAATTGGAAGATGATACTGAAATGAGCAATTCCATCTTAATTCAGCAAAGCATTTTGCTGGGTTCTTAGCTTTGGGCACATGCTTTAGTGTGGTTAAAATCAGACGCATGCTTAAGATTCTTAGAATCACAGAATCCTATAATGGTTTGGGTTGGAAGGGACCTTAAAGATCATCTAGTTCCAACCCCCCTGACATAGGCAGGGACACCTCCCACTAGACCAGGTTGCTCAAAGTCCTGTCTGACCTGGCCTTGAACGCTGCCAGGGAGGGAGTATCTGCAGCCTCTCTGGGAAACTTGTTTCAGTGTCTTACCACCCTCACAGGGAAGAATGTCTTCCTTATATCTAATCTAAATCATCCCTCTTTCAGTTTAAAACCATTACCCCTTTCCCTATCACTACTCCCTGATAAAGAGTCCAGACCCATCTTTCCTATAGAGACTCTTTAAGTACAAGAAGGCCACTGTAAGGTCTTCCTGGACTCCTCCTATATCACATCTTTATGAAGACTCTCTTTTTAAGCAGAAGTTCTGCTATTTGGACACCAGGCAGAAAGATACTTGTCCTGCCATGTTCCTAGTGCCTCTCTGAAACATTTCAAAGAAAAATACGGATCTGTGCATTATCCCAAAGGAACTCTTTAAGAATAGATATACTTTTAAATTCAATAAATCCAACAGATCACTTTTTCTTACCTGATCATTTTCTAAATTCTTGGAAAGGTTGGACTAGATTCCTTAGATACATTATTATGAGTCACTCTGTGGCATCACCTAAGGAGGCTGCTGTCATGCTGCATCATAAAAAATACAATCTTGATGACAACAGAAACATCACAGAGTCAGTCAGACATTGTGAAAATTATTTAAGTGTAAATGATTGAAGATTCTACAAACGATCATTAAACCAAAGTCACAATTATTTTGCTTAGGAAGCAGCTTTATCAGCCAGTTTACAGGGAAGCAGCAGCACTCACAGGCAGCTGCTGCCCTCTGATGGGAAGGGAGCTGCTCCACAGCCCAACCAGTAATGAGGCAGAACACCCCACTGACTGAAGTTCACATGTTGCTTATTCCCCTCTCATTCTTACCAGGAATTTGTCCAAAAATACTCTTTTTCAGTCTTCTACTGCAAAGTATGCTCATAACTGATGATATCTGCACAATGTCTCCTTTTAAAATTATATAGTTGAACTCTTTTTTTGAAAGTCTATCCTTTATTACTATTATTATTTTTTTTTATTGGAAAAGCAATGTAGTAATCTGTGTCATGATGTAAACCTGTTCATTCTGGCAGGAATCAAGATGGGGGCAAAAAGGCTACTTTGACAAAGTAGGTGTGAGGAATATGGAGAAGCCTGGGCAACATCTGTTGGAAAAAAAAAAAAAAAATATATCATCCCACTTCCAAATCAGTTGTGATGGACTTTTTTATCATTTTTAATTCCTGAAAGATGACTGTGGAGGGGAGAGCAGTATTGAGTGCTTACTGTTTGTTTTCTTCATGTTTTCTCTCAAGCTCTGAGCTGACCTGTGTTACCTTTTCACCTAGAAAGTTTCAGCTGAAATGGTTTGGCTGCTCCCAAAAGATGAAGAGGGAGGAAAATGTGTGGGTGGTTTGCCCTTGGTAGAACTTTCTTGGCACCTCTGAGAAGCTGTAGCACTTATGTGTTTAGTGACTTGGAGACTGGCAGAGTTTCCTCCTGGCAAGGATGTGCTTTTTGCTGTCCTCTTGGCAATCCACCCACATGGGCCAAGCTCTGAGCCTTGCAGACAAGAACGTAGAGATTGAGACTCAATACAGCTGAGTAGCCTTGGACTTCTCACATACTGCTTCATCCTAGGGCTGAGAAGAACCTTCCATCATCACAGAAATGTTGAAATGGAAACTTTTGCAGCCTTCAAAGTTCAAAGTCTTAGGAGAAGACAGTACCTTACAAAATCTAATATTGATCAATATTAATAATGAATATTAATATCACACCTGCACAGTGAGAGCATTTGAACCTGTAGTTATTGCTTCTGGTATTCCGCATTGTGTCAGCATGGGATCCAGATTCAAGTCCCAAAATTGCCTTTGAGCTTTTATGGGATCAATTTTCTTTATTGAGGTGGGAACAGGGTACTGCTGTTTCTCTTCATTAATCTACTACCTTCAATATAAAGTAGGGCTTCATAGGTTTACATGTCAGTCCCCATTGCACAATGCCACTTTAGTGGCCATTTCCATGTTCTTTATTTGCCACAAGTTTTTGTAATCTCTTCTTGCTGAATTTTTAATGTAATCTTAGCCCTCACTAAGTCTCAGCAGTAGGCTTTTCTAGTATCTCTCTTTATGGTGAAGTTAACCAGGCTGATCCATCTTACTCCACCTCTGTGGATGTGCACTAGCAACTGCAGAAAGCTCTTGAAGAATTTATGGCACTATGGGTCAAGTGAGACAGTAGTTGTCATACTGAGCAGCTGCTACCTGCTGATATACTACAGTGTCTGGACCAGTAAGCAGTGTTCATCCCCTGGCAGCCACCCTCAGGGTAAAACACCATCTTGCTTGAGGGTGCTGTAGCATTTGAGGCGGAGGCGTTGCTTCAGTTATATTTCAGTTTTAACTCAGTCAAGGCAAACCTTTCTGTTCTCTGGCCTCAAGTATTTTGGAGATATGACCCAAGACCTTATACATGATTCAGCGTTCTCTGGAAAGGTCATGAAGAGTGGGGACAGTGTGGTGGCTCAGAAGATATTTGGAATATTCACTGCAAATTATCATGTACCTGCATATGTCCATTAGCATCTCAGTTCTGCTCTCTGTCAGCTTCAGCCAGCTGTCTTCATCTCCACCTGGTCTCATTGTCATCCTGCTGCCTCTCTGGTAGTGGTGTGATCACATATAACAATAATGGATAAGAATAAAGTTATCAAGCCACTTTCTGAAAGAAAATGTGACATTTCTGAAGGTGGTACATGCCTGCTCTGTCTTTCAGCTCTGCCTAGTCCATTGGGAAACTGCACCTTGTAAATCTTTTAACTCCTTCAAAAGAGCTGCAAAAGGAGCAGAACTGTTTCAGCTGCGAAGTAACTAATACTTGCAAATAAGCCTGAAAACAAAGTAGTCTCCTAAGAAACCTTTTCAGGCCATCTGAACAACCTTAAAATGGCTGCCTTTTCATTTGCTTTAAAACAGCAAGTGATACAGAACTACTGAACCAGAATGCTAGAAGAAATACTGTACAGTTCTTCACAAGGTCTAGCATTACCAAGAGAAAAATGAGTAACTTCTGGTGGTTGCTTGAGAGTACTGCTGCTAGCAATGCCTCTAGATATCTTTCCTATCTGAGAGGAGAATGTTATGTGCCAGAGGGAGAAGATACACACATTGGGGTTCTGGCTGTTCCTGAACTGTAGCAGTAATTAATGCCTCTGTATTCCTGGACCATGCAAGGTGGTGATCATAGCAAAAGCTGGCTTTGTAAGTCCTTTTTCTATCCTGTTAAAGCATAGATAATGTGAGTCGCATCTTTTCCAGAGAAGATGTCTACTGTGATCACCCACTGCTGCTGGGCTTTTGTTTTAATGCACTTACAGCTAAACAAGCAAGTAAAAAAGAAAAACAACAACAACAAAAACAAAACAACAGATGAAACAACAACAAAACAAAAACAAACAAACAAAAACCCACAAACAAACCAAACCAACCAACAAAAGCAAAAAAGCTAAGCCCAACCCCCAAACCCAATCTTCCTTGTGCTACATAGCTAAATATATCAATGCTTTCTTCAAATATATGTTATCATCTGGCATGCAGGTAGCCTGTACCATGGGCTTCTGATTTTAGGCAGCCCAACAGCTCAGTCAGCAAAGCCAAAGGAATGGAGGTGTGTGTGCGTTCGCTGGCCGGGTTCACAGCTCTGTTACACGCTGAGCAAGCCAGGTCACCCTGCCTTGCCCCAGGACCACCCTGCTCCTGTTTGGGAAAGTGAGTTAGAATTGGTTTCATTCTGTGAAGTGCTTAGCATCTGCTGCCCCCCCTTTTAAGGCTGAGATTGTTTTCACTGCACTGTAATTTTGTTTAATTTTGTTCCCCACTGCTCTGGTATGTGTTGTATGACTCGAGGCATGTGTCCAGTTACAGGATCAGGCCAACAGTAGAATTATCCAGTTTGCCACTTGATCTGACTGAATATCGCCAAAAGCCACACAATTAGCCCACAAACTGGAGGCAGCATGAGTCTCAGATTTTTCCTACACTATGTTTATTAACTGATGCATTAATAACAGCAATGTATAGCCCTTGTGTAGCACAGCACTCAAAGCATGTGTTTGAACTGCTCTCTAAATTAGCACTACCTCAGGACAGACTGACTGGGCTTCTCACTTGGGATTTCAGCAGTTAATCATTATCATAAGATAGCCCAGCAAGATTTCTGTTGTAATAAGATAAAAGAGAAAAATAAATACTGTGCATGTCTATGAATAGATGACAGCACTATGTAGTCCCTGCCTTCAACAAACAAAAACTTTGTCAGCCTTTGAAGTCACTTAGGGTTAAGGAGAAGTCCTTTCTTGTATGCTGTGCCATTCATGCTACTGAAGCATAATAAATAAGGACATAAAGATTGAAACCACATGCTGGCGTCTCTTCCTTACAACTTGGTAGCAGCTCTCTCCCAGTACAAACCGAACAGAGGCTGATGGATGTGTTGCAGTTTTGTATCAGTATGAGGCACTTTTCTGTTCTTCTGCAACAGCACATGCTTGGAAAGTGGTGTGAGCCTGAGATCATTTTTATGCCAAAGAAGAAGCTACAGTCTGGACAGGATGAAGGGAAGAGCAACCTTTTGATTTTGTGTAGATGAAACGATCACATGTAGTCACAAGCTGGGCAGGAGCCCTGAGAGCAGAGAAGCCAAAGCAGATGCAGGTGGATGAAAAGCTGGACATGAGCCGACAATGTGCTCTCACAGCCCAGAAGCCAATCATAACTTGGGCTGCATCAGAAGAAGTGTGGCCAGTGGGTCATGGGAGGTGATTCTGCTGCTCTACTCTGCTGTGGTGAGACCTCACCTGCAGTGATGGGTCCAGTTCTGGAGTCCTCAGCACAAGAAAGACATGTACCTGTTGGAGCGGGGCCAGAGGAGTCCACAAAAAATGATCTGAGGGCTGTTACCTCTCTGCTGTGAGCAGGCTGAGAGATTTGGAGTTGTTCAGCCTGGAGAAGAGAAGGCTCTGGGGAGACCTTGAGGCTTTTCAGTATTTAAAGGGGCCTGTCAGAAAGATGGGAATAGACTTTTTAGCGGGGCCTGTTGGGACAGGACAAGGGGTGATGGTTTTAAACTAAAAGAGGGACATGTAGACTAGATGGAAGGAAGGAAGAAATTTTTTACAGTGAGTGTAGTAAATCACTGGCCCAGATCGCTCAGAGAGGTGGTTGATGCCCCATGCCTGGAACCATTCCAGGTGAGGTTGGCCGGGGCTCTGAGCAACCTGCTCTAGTTGCAGATGTCCCTGCTCACTGCAGGGGGGTTGGACTAGAGGACCTGAAAGGTCCATTACCCCAAATCATTCTGTGATTGTATAATTCCATGTTGCAGTGTTACACTATCACCATTGCTGGCTGAAGATCCAGGTTTCCCTGTATCTCCAGATAATGAATTTCATTCCCCATGTAGCCAAAGCTGACAGCAGTGCTTTCTGCTATAGGACTGAATTTACATTGCTGGAAGAGGCAATACGAGTAGACTGGGTCAAAAACCCTGGGTGTGAAGAAGACACAGGGCAAGGAAAGGGACAGATGAGTCTTAACAGTGGAAGATGCATATGGATAACGGTCTTTATTCTGACCTGGCAGAGAGCTGTGAAATTGGTGTGGAGGGTCATTGAGTAGTGGATATGATGACAATCATCCTTAAGACTCTATTGGGAAGCCAGTTGTTCTGATTTCATGGAGAAGTGTGAGGATCAGGTTTTAAATATGAGTTCGTATTGAGCAAGGAGGACAAAGTGCAAAGTTTTACGGAGTGACTGCTCAGTTAATGAGCTCCTGAGACTGAGTCGGCAGTTCTGTGGAAAGAATGACATATGACTGTGGATCTATAGATTTATTATCATGTAGTGTAACATAATTATATATGTACATGTATAATCTAAGCACACAAATGTATATATGCAAATACAGAGGTTAAATTAAGACTAGATAGAAAATATAATTTCTAATGATTATTTATTTTAACTCTGCAGCCTTAAGTTTCTTGTAATACATCATTTTGGGTGGGATGTGGCCCACTGACAGGCACCGATGGCTTATTTTCACTGCTGCCAACACCAGTACAGATGTAAATTGAATCTGTGGGGCTGCTCTTCCTTACGTGTCCCAGATGTAGGTCCTGAGTTCCTTAAGCTCCCTGGAATTGTTTTGCTGCATTTAATTTAACTTAGCCTGGAGAAAAGGAGGCTCAGGGGAGAGCTTGTAACTTTCTGCAACTACCTGAAAAGAGGCTATAGCAAGGTCAGGCTCAGTCTTTTCTCCCAAGTAACAAATGATAGGACAAGATGAAATGGCCTGAGGTTGTGCCAGAGGAGGTTTAGGTTGGACACGAGATAAAATTTCTTCCTGAAAGGGTTGTCAAGACCTGGAATGGGCTGCCCAGGGCAGTGGTAGAGTCCCCATCCCTTAGAGGGGTTTCAAAGCCATGGAGATGTGGTGCTGAGGGACATGGTTCATTGGTAGGCTTGGCAGTGTTAGGTTAACAGTTGGACCGGATGATCTTGAAGGTCTTGTCCAAGCAAAATGGTTCTGTGATTCTATGAATTTCTCTCAGTTTTCGCTACTTAGTTTCTGCCAGGTTTTCATTTCAGCACTAAACTGCATCACAATGGCTTATTCTTACTGTTAGAAAGTCTTTAGAAAAGTGTCAGGAGATCAAATGGGAGGATACATTTTGCATTTCAGAAGACAGGGAAATCATCGGGGATGGCTTCATTGTCGTGCATTATTTTGAATTATTTCCTTTTTCCTCTGACTGTTTTAGAAGCTCAAGTACTGGCTTGTGTGAATCCAAATACAATCTTTCTCCTGTTTTATGGCCTTTTGATATTCTACGTCATGTTTTTCTATGCAGAAATCTGTTGCTTGTGTAAAATGGGCCATGTTTTCCTGAGATGCATGTAGCAGAACTGAGCGGGCTTAACCCTTGAAGCAACTTTGGCTCTTAAGCATCGTCACAGAGTGACGTGTGACAAAGCATCCAGGAAAAGATAAGCAGCGCCGTGTTTGCAGAATAAGAAAAAAAAAAAAAAAGAAATAGGAGCAGGAACTCATCTGAAAAATAATGTTTTTTTCTTTTTCAGCTTGTCCAGATGGATTCTTTGGGCTTGACTGCCACCAGGTGTGCAAGTGCAAGAATGCTGCTGGTTGCGACCACGTCCTGGGAACATGCCGCTGCCTCCCTGGCTGGCTGGGAGAGACCTGCGAGCAGCGTGAGTACAGACTGGGCTCTCCATCCCCACTCATAAACCCTCTCAGGGCTAACACAGGGTTCTTCTGGGAATGTAGCATGACCTACCAGGGTACAATTTTAGATAGGTCACAGTCTTTCTCAAAGATGCCAAAAAAGGGAATGATTTGGGGTAGCTGTGTAAATAAACACTTTCATATTTTCAAACAGTACAAGCATCAGGCTTTAAATAGCATTTAAATTTATCCTGTCATACAGTGAATCTCTGCATTTTATTTTTGTGCAGCATGAAGACGTGAAATGTTGCATCTCTGTTTCTAGTGTATCTCATCTAACTATCAATTATGAATCAACAGATTACAAATGTGCAAAGTGGAAAAATCAGGGCTGGGACTATTTTGTTATTTGATCATGACAAAATAGTTTTTAAACTTAATCTTAAAGAAGTTATTTGCTTAAAAAAAAAAGTCAACTTCCTAGATTATCCCCCAAGCTACCAAGGTTTTGTTGTATGTGTCTGTGTGTGTATAAAAATGGCTGTTCTGAGAAATCGTTCACTAAATTTCATGGGCAATTACATTATTTTCTTCATCTACTTATGGTATTGCATAGAGAGATCACCGAGGCCATTTGCAAAATACAGCAAATATGTTGGGGTTTTTTTTTAAAAAAACCCCAGGTGTTAGCCACTCAACTTCCTAGTTTCACTTTAGGATGATGTCATGGTCTATACTTCCTTCTGAAAATATGACTTGAAAATATGCAGTCTGCAGGACCATGTTGTAGAGCTGGGGCCCAGAGCAGATCCACAAAGAGACAGCTTTCATTGTTAGTGAACACTTGAATAAGACATCCATAGGTTGCAGATTTCTGAAGTAGAAAATAGATTTAATTTAGAAAATAAATGATACTTGTACTGAAACAGTTCTGTTCTCTGGCCATACACCATCTTATAATCAGCCCTGCTTGAGGGCTTTGCTTGCCCTTCATACTATTGTTCCCTCATTTGTCCCCACCACACAACACAGCCCATCTTCTGAAGGGGGTTATCCTACAAAATCTCTGCCTCTTTGGATTTACAGGAGAGTCAGTGCTGGTGAATCTCTCTACTTTTTAAATATTTCTGCAAACATCCCACTATTGCAGTCATTTTGGCCTTCTCCTGACCCCCCATAGGAGCACTTGGTGATTCTGGTAATACTCCCCTGTGGGTGTAGCTTAATGACCTGACCGTGAATTAAATGCAGAGCCGTACTGAAGAGCAGAAAAGGTGCTGCTGAACAGGTATCGTGCTTGCTTCTCTACTGCACCTCTGCTACCCTTCAGCCAAGCCACGGCGTTAGCACTGTCACTTCACCTTGGCCCTTCCCTTTCTTTAGATTGCGTTAGTTGTGGGAAGCTTTGTTCCTACAGTTTCATTAAATTCAATTAAGAAATTCAGCTCTTTGTTAATGGTCTTCTGTTCCCCCCTCTGCTCGCATGAGAAAAAAAATCTTTATTCTGCTGTACCGCAGACATTGGAGATTTACTCTGGGTTGATTTATTCCTTGTGTTGGTGTAGATGCCAAAACCACCTGAGGTCTCCTTTGCCTGTAAATAAAAGATCAAAGTCAGTTAACGGTGTAAAGGGTAACCTCCTTTTCTCCTGGCTAAACAAGGAACCCTCATTTTGATTTTAAGACTGGACCTCAGCCATACCGCTACAAAGCTGCTCAGAGTAAGGCAACTAGGGGTCAGAGGCACCAGCTCACCACTCCCCATCCGTGTTGGGTGTTTAATATTCACCTTACTGGTTCCTGGGACTCACCAACTCTTGCAGCTGGAAGGACGGGACTTGGTGTTCACGTAATCAGATTGCAGGCAATGTGCTAGAGGATATTGAGGAATAATTTTGACATCATGGGATTTGAATTGATCTTAAGCTGGCCATGCAGTGCATTTTATACACTGCTATCTAATTATGGGCAGTATGGACAGCAATGCCTTTTGTTGAAGCTGCCTAACACTTTCCAGTACAAGACCGTGTTTTCCAATTGCTTTTAAATGAATTATGTTAATCTAGGATGAAATCTGCCAAGCAAACTCTGTCTCAGCTTAAGTTTGTGTTTGGTTATTTATTTTTTTTTTCCCTTTTTGGGTTTTTTTGAGTGGCCACCTAAGAGATTTTAGGTTTCCAAGAAAGAGGTTTAGGAAAAGTACGTAGCCTATTTTTATCTTTTTTTACATAAACTGTGTCATTGAGTGTTGTGATGGAGAAGTAAGGATGTGATATGTGGCATCTCTCTGTGCCAGAGATGTAACCTTCCTTTCTGTAGACAAGCTCATCTAAATTTTGCTGTCTTAAAAATAAGAGAAGAGAAGAGAAGAGAAGAGAAGAGAAGAGAAGAGAAGAGAATTCAGCATCTTCATCTTGCCCTGATTCTATTATGACTAAAACCACATCTTTCTGGAGCTGTTAGGGCTCAGCAGGAGCTTCGCAGAAGCAGTTTCTTGTGATAAAAAGGGAGACCACACTGGTTTGCAAAATAAATGAGTACAGAAAGATTTGCTCTGCCAGAGCCTCTCCTAAGGGGTGCTGATAACCAGGGCTTTTACATTTCATGGTGTGTGAGCACTTGACTGTGCAAATTCCCTGTTCTTTTAAAGCCTCAGCTTCATTTTGGGGAGAATAATCCACAGGAACTGCATGAAATCAAAGCTTCTGGACACTCTATAGAGTCTTAGTGCCCATCATTTTCCTGTGCTCCTTGACACTTTTGATGGCTGTTGGTTTCCAGTCTGGAAGAAAATCTCCAGCTTCACATGTTCCTTACTCTGTGTGTAAAAAGGGATTTTAAAGACTGCAAATGAATAAAATTTCATTTTACAGAGGGAAGGCACCAAGATGAAAACTTGGAAGCAAGAAGGCGGCCAATAATTTCAACCATTCTATTGCCTCTTCCCTTTGCACTCATCTTGAGGAAAGGAGAAAAAGCTCAGGGATATTTGTACATTCAGTTGTGGAACTTCATAAAATAGCTTCTATATATCATTTGTTATCTTAATCTTCAGAAAAGTGCTTTGATAATCAGAATTGCCCTACCAAGAAGCTAAAAAAAGTTTATATCCATCCAATAGAATAATTAAAACTTTATTTTCCAGATGTTTTTGCTTTCCTACCAGAATTTTCACTGGAAAACTCTTTTGTCTTCTTGGTAAGCATAACAAGAGCTTTGCACGCATACTTCAAAAACCTCACACGAACCACTAGTAACCAGTCAGGAGACCTAGTTATGAGCTGGTTTTTCCTTTGGCTGGTTATGATATAGTTCTGGTCTGTATTGTGGAAATACTTAGTTCTGCTCCCAAAACCAAGCCAGAGCTCCATAGGATGGGCTGAAGTTTTAACTTGGCAACCAAGCCTCATTTACAGAACAAACTTTTAACTGTGATAGGACTGAGCTCCTGCACTTTTCCATGTGGATGGGGTCCAGATGATGACAAAAATGAATGCTGATGAAAAGAAGTCCTGGGAGAAATGGTGTCTGTGAGAACTGCATCAGCAATCTTGAAGTCCTAAGATGGGGAGAAAAGGGTTGAGAATGGGTCAGATACAGTCAACCAATGTCAAGATGGTTTCACACCTCCCTTCAGCCTCCAAGGACGCGTCCTCTTACAGCACTGTCTTGTTCTGCACACTGACACCCTCAAAGGCATAGAGGCTTTGGTGAAAAGTCAACATTTGGGTCTTGTCCTGGGAGATGTCATGTGCAATGAGTGCAGGACACTCTTCTGGATCAGGGCTTTTTTTGCCCCTCCCATCCATGCCAGCAGTGCCGCAGGGATGAGAAGCTCCAACAGCTTCACACAAGTGAAGGGGAGCCTGTGCAAGGAGGCTATCCAACTTCACGAACTCATTTTGTATTTTTTGGGCGATACCTGAAGAAAACTGGGTAGCAGTACTGTCTGTTTTCCACTATTTAAAGCTGTCCAAATCTCCAGTGAGGTGGAGATTTTATTGCTGCCATTTTTCACAGGCAGCAGCGCTGGAAACAGAGCTGCAGCAAGGGTAGGTTTGCGAGATGGCTGCGTTAAATTTTCACCTGGGAGCCAGCTGTTTAACCGAATGCATGGAAAATATCACCCCTCTCTGACCAAAGAATGAGACTCTGGGTGTGCAAAGGCATCCAGCTGTGAAAAATGAACACTGAAAACAATGAAGTTGTCAGTTCTCTTACCGGGATGCAAATAAATACTCAGGCTGTCAAGCTGGAGGTTCTGCTGGACCATTAGTTTAGCACAAAGACATTCCGCAGGGCAAGGGCTGACAGCTGATCCATCACCCGAGCGATCCTGCCCTTCGATAAAAACCTCTTTGGAGTGTGCTATGATACATATTTTTAAACCATGCTATTTAGTGTCAGGCATGGTTAATATATGGACTGAGGCACCCTTATGATGTGAAAAGTGTCTCGTCAGAAGCCGGATTCAAACTGGTATCCCTGATGCTGGGCCGTGTCTCAGGTTTGCTCTGTGTGATTCCTCCTTTAGTGCTTCCTGATGAGGTTTTATGCACTCGTCTCGTTGCAGCTTGCCAGGGGAACAGCTACGGGCCAGGCTGCAGCCACACTTGTCACTGTCACAATGGAGCGCTCTGTCATCATGTAACTGGGATGTGCCTTTGTAGCCCGGGGTGGAAAGGAGCCACCTGCCAAGAAGGTACAGTCAGAAATTCAAACCCCTGCCAGAGGATTATAGGAGGGAAAAATAAAACTTCTGCTTAGGGGGCCTTCGTTGGTATTTTAATTATCAGCTCGTTGCCCTGTGTTGTCATTGGTTTTGTATCCACACGGTAACATGGCTTAGTCCATTAAATAAATCTGTGATGCCGCGTTGCAGGGGCTGGGTGTAGGAGCTCAGCGTGCATGAGGCAGAGGGGGCTGAAACAGTCATAAACTGGAAGGAGAGCTGGTTTTGAAGGCTGATTAAGGGAGAAAAGGTCCATAAAGCTCCCATTATGACACTGAAATGAAACGCTGTTTCTTTTCCATGGCCTACTTCACCGTCCTGTGCACCCAACTGATCCACGTCATTACCATACACTGTTCCAGACATAGGCTAAATCCAGAACATGTGAAAGGCATTGGGACTTCCAGCCTCAGCAATCAGACCAATATGTGTGATTCAAACACAAGCCCAGCTCTAAGGAGGCTGAAGAAAAGAGACTGGCAAAGGAAGGCTGCACTGAGGCTTACATTACACATCCTAATCCCCTGCATCCAAGCTGCTATAAAAAGTCAGTTCATCCCCACTGCAGAAGGCTCCTTTTACTGTGCCTCCCCCCTGAGGTACCTGCCTCTGTAAGCAGTGCCCTAGAGCTGGGGATGCTGCTGGGGATGCTGGGGAAGGGGGTCTGCGCTGGGGTGATGTTTTCGAGGGGGATTTTTTTTGGGGTGGGGAGGCAGTTTGTGTGGCTGAGGGGCAGGGAGCGTGCAGCCCAGCTCCCCAAGCCCTGCCATAACAGCGTGGCTCTCAAGGAGGCTTCTTTCGTGAAGGGGCCGGTGCATTGGGCTTTGTGTGGGTAGGAGGACTCTGCTCCAAGCCCGTGGCAGCGGGAGGCCCTTTCTTGTGGTGCAGCATCCCAGGAGCAGCCGTGGGGCTGCAGGAGGGACCCACCGGTCGTGGAGGGACCCGGGTGGATGTGTCTGAGGGGACAGTGAGGGATGGCCAGGCTGTAAAGGAGCCAGGGGCCTGGAGCAATGCCCTGGGAAGGGAAGGAGGACCAGTAGAGCAGAGCTGGGGATGGGGCCTTGGTTTCCACAGGGAATGGGGAATGGTTTCTGCAGGCACCAGGGTGCAGTTTCTGCTGGGAAGCCAGGAACGGTGGCTGCAGTGAAGCCATTTGGTCTCCTGTCCCCGTGTCCTCACCTGCAGCTCTCCCAGCACCACCCCAGGGTTGGTAACAGCCCTTTTGCTGCCTCTGGACATGAGTGGGACGTGCCCGAGCTGTTCTCTCGCTGCTCCTCCTGCCCAGCTCGTGCGAGGGGTTTGCAGCCGCTTCAGCGCCTTGAGCCTTGAGCTCGGGGTTTGGCAGAGGGGAGAGCGCAGCCCCAGCGTGTCCTCTGCCACAGACCCACCCGTGCTCGGGCTCCACAAGGGGCTCTGCCCCCCACCGCTGCCCTTGGATCCTCTGGGAGGGAAAGGGAGTGGGTTTGGGGCCTGAGTGGGCACTGAGCTCAGGCTGCTTCTGCCCCTCTCACCGCCTTTTTTTCCAGCAGCGCTGGGGTGGTGACGAAGCTTTTAAGGTTATGTGTGTTTTTGGTGGGTTTTTCTCCTTCCATGGGCTAAGCCCAGCTGCAGTTTAGGAACATGGGTCTGAAGCAAACCCTCTCCAAGCTGTTTCTTTTCCCCATTTTTACTAGATGGACTCTATTTTTTTTTTTTCCTCAGTTTCAAACCTCCCAGAGCCCCAACCCTCCCCCAAAGCAGAACCAATCTACGTGGTATTTACAGCAGCCCTTTGGGGGGTTTCTAGGAGACCAGTTAAAGATTGCAACAACTGGTCTGAACCTTTGCATGGGACAAATCCCCGTGCTCTGTAAATAGTCCGACAAAGACTGGAGACCTATTTATAGCAGGGTTGGCTTTTCTCTGGTTCAGGTACAGCTCCTGGGGAAACGTGGCGAGATCCGTCCCGGGGGATTGACCCCCCCAGGCCTGCCCAAGCGCCGCGTAGCTTGACAGTTCAACATTAGGAACCATTTCAACTCAACGCATCGCCTCTCTTGTAGCGTTTTGTACCGAGCTCCCCCTTGGTGTCTGAAGCAATTCTGAATTTAATCAAACAGGGGCATTTGCTTTCTCCAGTCCCTCAGCTCAACTACACCCAACACCCCCAGAAAAGCTTTTTTGTGGACTCTGGTAACTGTTTTCCTAGGGCAGAGCTGAAGCTGCTTTGGCCTCCAGCTCATTTTAACTAAACTTGTCCCTTTTGCAAAGTTCACACGCTCTTTATACTTTTTGTATTAAAAAAACCCCCAACCCGTGGAGCACCTCTGATTTGCCACCTCCCTCCCAGCACCACTTGAGCTGTTTTGTATTTATCGGTGATACCAACCCAATAAACCTCCTTTCCATGAGTCTCAGCTCTCCAGTGTGTTTCTGGGTCAGAGTCCTTCCTCCTCAGCTTTCCCTCTCCTATTTTTAGTTGTTGTAAGCACTTTACACCCCCCCAGCTGAGACTGGATGTGGGGTTGGTGCCAACTCACCAGCAACAACCCCTTTAGTGTCACCACAAACCTTCCCTTGCTGCCAGAGAAGTAGGATCAGTCTTTCCAGGGAAGAAGCCCCAGCTTTACCTCACTGCCCACAAACACAACACAGCTGAAGTTTTTCCACCCTGCCCAAGGCATCACAAGCTCAGGTAAGGTTAAAAATGTTCAGTGGATAATTGTCTTGTGAACAAACTGGTTAGAGAACTATGTTCATAGTGGCATGGTGATGTCGTGAGGAGGTGAACAGGTTGTGTTTGGGTGTGAAAGTGAGAGCTGCTCCTTCAGAGCTGAGCTGATGGCCAGCGCAGTTGTGTTTCAGCAAACCCAGACCTAACCCTGCTCTCCAGGGTCAAACAGGGGCTTCCCACACAAGCTGTTCCTCCTTTTCTGGAAGAAGGGGAAAAAACCTGCTTAATTTTAGGACACAAAGAGGGGTGGGGTTGTTTTGTGTCTTCTCAGACTTTATTTCAAATTAGCTTGCATTATTCACTAGGTACCTGCACGCATTACAATACAGCCCACGAAAGTTCCTGGGTGCCCCCTCTAGACACCAACCCCACCCACCCCCTTATTCTTTGGTTAGAAAAAAACAGCTTTTAAAAAAGTTACCATCCAAGTAGCAAAAAGAAAAAAACCACAACGAAAAAACAAAACTAACCAAGAAAAACCAGCTTATCTGCACACTAGAACATGTTACAACAGCTCTGCTGCTGCCCAGGGCCCCACCCAGGCTCAGAGCAGACATTTGGCTTCCCTCCCCCCTCAAGTAATTTAAGAGCTTAACTCAAACTACGCATCCAGCCCTGAGCAGACAACTTCAGCGCAAGCCAAACCCAGGCAGGCGGGGAGCAGAACCACCAAGGCCGCTGCTTTCGCACGGGAGCGATGCTCTGGCTCCCCCGGGGACGGCCAACCCCAGACCGAGCTCCCAGGGAGCTGCTCCCCCATGTCCCACGCGCTGCCGAGTCCGGGGCAGCTCCCCCGAAGAGCTGGTTTCAGCACAGCACCTTTCTCTAGCGTGAGCAGGTCAGGAGTGTAGCTGCTGCCACCTTAGTACAACTACTGCACATCTGCTTCAGCTTCCAATAAATAGCGATGACCTCAGAATAGCAACTTCCACCTCCAATACAATAAATAAAAATATTGCATTTTTCTATCGGCCTGTTTGGGAGTTTGGTTTGGAATGTTGTTTTTCAGTGCTAAAAAAACCCAAAACAAATGAGTCCCACATTAAGCAGTTAAAGCTTCCAGCTCTTTGGGTTTCAGCAGCTTCTTGGCAGCTATGATGGTGTTCTTCATCAGCATGGCGACCGTCATGGGCCCGACGCCGCCGGGGACCGGGGTGATGTAGCTGGCTTTCTTCTTCACCCCTGCAGGGAGGAACGCTGGAGCTGAGCGCACGAGGCGAGCGCGGCTGTAACCACCCCAGTGCTGCTCCGCTTGCCAGCCAAGGGCAAGTCTCTCAAGGTGGACTTTTCCCCTCCCCCTTTTCCAGTGCTCCATCCATCCCTGCTGCTGAGCAAGATGAGCTGCAAAGCCCAAGGAGGAGGAAAGGCCAAAAGCAAGGTCTAGTAGGTGGATTTCTAGCACAGAAATGTCAAGTCCAAGACAAGATGTGGGATTTACACCTGCCCTTGAGCACGGCCACATGAGAGAGTGTTAACTCTGACCATTCTCTGTCTTTATTCCAGGAGGTTCCAGGGTTGTTGCCCAGCACCCAGAGACACAGGTCTCACTACAACAGCCTCTGGGCAGCGCTGCAACTCAGCTGAGAGCAAGGCCAGCAGGTGAGTTCTGTTCATTTTTTATTTCAAATTAGGACTATGAGCGAGGAACTGGAGCAGAGGCAAAGCAACTTGAGTGCTCGGGCTCAGGATGAGCCTCCTCTGCCTTGCAGCACTCAGCTTTCCCAGGGCAAAAGCTGCCCCCTCACCTATGGTATATTACTGGCTGCACCTTGAGGGTCTATGTCTGCTCTGTCACAAAGCAGGACTGTCTCCTCTCTTTCCCAGCACCCTGGGTGTTTAATGCTCAAGGAAGCAGCTACAAAGCTTTTCCATACCTTCAAAATCCACATCCCCGACCAGCCTGGATTTGGCAGTGATGGGGTCCTGCACTCTCGTGATCCCCACATCGATAACTGCAGCTCCTTCTTTGATCATGTCAGCAGTGATCAGGTTGGGTATTCCTGTGGGAAGGGAACCACATGCTCATGGGGGTGCTCAACAGCCCCCTGCTCCTCCTCACCCCATCTTTTGACTCCCCTGGGCCTTCTTGCCTCACCAAAGGGTTGGAGTCAAGCTTAAAGGTCTTTTCCAACCTCAATGATCCCGTGAAATGCAATAAACCTTCCAGCTTGCGTTTGAAATCCGCAGCTGTGTGTGTTTGTGCAGCTCCAGCAACGTTTCTGCGCCTGCGCCGAGCCAGCGACCCGGTGCAGCACCTGAAACACCCCAGCCCATCTCAGCAGAGCTGCTGGCTTCCCCTCAGGGCTCCGGAACCCCTGCCCGACAGGGGTGCGGAGCTGCAGCCTGGGGCTAAGCCACCCTTTCAGGGTGGGGTGCCTCTGGTTCTGCCAGATACTGCTGCTGCAGGAGCTCCGTCCCACCCTCTGCTTCATCAACCCCATCGCAGGCACCTTCCTGTGCTCTGCCGACCACCGTAACGCGGCTCCGCTTCCGCACCGACACCCTCAGCACCACTTCAAAGCCTTCCAGCACCTCCTCCCTTCACAACCAATTTCTGACCCATGTTTTCTTCCCTTCCTCCCCGCAGGCCCCTGCTGCCGGACACCCCCCGGATTAGCTCTGCTGAGGAGCTGTCTCCACACTGAGGGTAGAGCCTGGAGCAGAGCACACCTCCGACTGGGTCCCTGTGCCCCAAAGATGGCCCTGCAGCCATCCCTCAGCTTTTTGACTGTCTCCAGGTAAGCAGGTGCCACCTTGGTTTGTTTTATCCTCCTCCCCACATAAACACATCTCTGGGTAGGTAACAGAGCCTGGCTGAGCTGTTCTCCACACCTGAGCAGGTGCTCACTGGCATTCCCAGCCCTCCCCCTGAGGTTATCTTACATTTCAAACAGCTCTGCTACTAAAAACAATATAAAAATCAAGAGCATGGCTCCTGGGCTTGATCACAGGATACAGCAGCTCCCTCAAACCACCCCTCACCCACCTTCCCAGCCCTCGCCAACAGCTCAGAGCACCAGGGAGGCCCCAGGACATTCAGCACCAACAGGATTGTCTCCTGCAAGGAAGGATTCCCAGCAGAAGCCGCCACACTCTCAGTCCGGTCTCACCTGCTGCTGCCACCACAATATCAGCGCGGATTGTGTGTTGCTTCAGCTGCTCCTTGGGAGTGTAGCGGTGGGATATCGTGACTGTGGCATCACCTGCAGGGGTGGTTCCATGGAGCTTTAATTCTCAGGTACAACCCAAACCCAGCCCCTGCTCTACAGCTTCAAGGCCACCCGCGTGTTTATCGGCAGCACCAGAGCCCAGCAACGAGCCCCGGGGAAGGGGCTGCGGAAGAGGAGGACAAGGACTCGAAGTCTCCAAAGTGTTACAAGACTGTGCAGAGTCAACTCCTCAGCCCACATGAAGGGCCAGAGTCCCCAGGGTGCTCCCAGGCCTGGTTTAGGAGCCTGCAGAGGCCGGTGTGGCAGACAGAGGGGTTCCACCGAGCTCCTACCTCCCGGGCGCTCGTGCCTGCCGTCCGTGTGCAGCAGCATGGCGATGGGCATGCCCACGTTCTTCGACCGGCCAGCCACCACCACGTTCTTCCCCAGCGTCGGGATGCCTGCAGAGGACGAGACGAAGGCTTAGGCCAAAGTGGAAGCCACAGTTACACCAGGAGGCAGCCAAAGACTGGACCAGCAACAATTACCCGTTCTCTTAATGATCTCCCACACGCCCCAGGGGGTGGCTGGCAGCATGGAGTACTGGTCAAGGCACATGCGCCCCACGTTTATCACGTGAAAACCATCAACATCTTTGTCTGGAGTCACGGCGTTGCAAATCTTGCGCTCGTCAATGTGTTCTGGAAGACAACAAAAAGCTGTAACCCTCGAGCTCAGCCAAAAACCTGCTCTTTGAATCAGAGCCCTGACCTGCTGCACCAGCACCTTCACAGTTTGGAAGCTACTCAAGAGTTCCAGCAAGCCCAAGGCTAACACAGCAGAAGGGAACTGGAAATAGCTGGGCACTACAGCATTGCTAATAAGTTGCCCATGAGCCAGTAATGGGCCCTTGTGACCAAGAAGGCAAATGACCTCCAGAGGGGCATGAAGAGTGTGGGCAGCAGAACAAGGGAGGTTCTCCTCCCCTTCTACTCTGCCCTCATGAGGCCACCTCTGGAGTACTGGATCCAGTTCTGGGCTTCCCAGTTCAAGAGAGAAAAGGAACTACTGGAGAGAGTCCAGCAGAGGCTCTGGAGCATCTCTGTGCCCAGGACAGGCTGAGAGCCCTGGGGCTGTTCAGCTGGAGAAGAGCAGCCTGAGAGGGGAG
>JANHGN010010296.1:40556-55033 GCA_024605025.1 Megaceryle maxima | reverse complement strand
TTAATCCCTCTTTTTCTTTGAAAAGAAAACAAAAAAAGATGATACAGAAAGAATACAGTGGCACAAAGAGTGTTTTATTGTGATATAAAACTGATACCTCTTACTCTCAAAAGCACACCATCTGTTGAGATAATAAGATGTAGTGGGGAAGAGGCTCAATTATGACTGACATAACCATCAGCCACAGAGTTTCTGTCAGAGCTAACTAAAAGGAATATACACAAAATCTGGAACCCCACATAAGCAAGGATATTTAAGACATTATTGCTTGATAATTAGCTCTTTAATTAAATCTTGTCCTTTATAATTGTAAAAAGATTTCAAATAATATTGTAATTATAGAGGTGCAAGCACTTAATGGTGCTCTAAGAATAAAAGTGTCTGGAAGAATGTTTCCTATTTATGTACATTGAATATATACCAGTGTAAAGAAAATATATTATGTTGTTAGGAATTACGTTTATCGGCTTATATTGTATTATTTTATTTAGTTGTATATATATTTTAATCATACATTATCACACACAGCTTTTCTCCCACTTATCTCAAAAACTAATCCATCAGGTCTTGTGTTCTACATACACAGTGTGGTGGACAAATCTATTGATCTCCAGCCAAATATGATACCAAATGTTATTAAGATTCATTGAGTATAACAAAAAAAGTTCACAGGAAAAAAAATGTTGTCACTGATTTAATTTTGATATATTTTCCATTTATTCATAACCAATAGTTACAATATATTGTTCTTATATTTCATTGTGATTTTTATTTAAGTACACACACACATAAAAGGTATAAATCAATATATGCATAATTATCTCATTTAAAGAACTGTGTTACATGTTAATTGCACAAAATGCCATTTTGATAAATCTTGGTTTCCCAGGTTGTCTAGATTTTCTTTAGTGCAAATCTCTACTGATTAGATGACAATAAAGCAGCAAATCACTTTTCATCTGAATGAGCCTAAACAAACTTATTATATGTTATATCTTAGAAGGAATCAATTGTGGTTTGGTTTTTGTTTTGTTTTGTTTTGTTGTTTTTGTTTTGTTTTGTTTTGTTTTTTTTAATTTGAAAATAGACCTGCCAGAACCCCCAAATCCTGAACATTTCACTGGGAGCAGGACAAACAACACTGGAAAAATGAAACCCCTCTCTGTATCATTCACTTTAAGAAGAAGTGACCCATTAAAAGGCAAGTCAAAGTGTGTCATAACGTAAGCCACAGTACAATGGACACCCTCTTCCTTTTTTGATAGATATCTCTTTCCTCGTTTCTCTTTTCAGTTACACACAGAATCAACAAAAACCTTACAGTCAGAGCCTCATCCTGTTTGTACTGAGTAAGGATGTATTTCTCTGGTTAAGGCTGCACCAGTAAAATCAGAAATGCAAATATTCCAGGTGCTTAAAATGTATGAAGAAATCACACAGAATTTATAATGAAGCTATTGTAAGTTTGTCCTGTGAACCTTCAACTGCAAAAGGAATTCATAATTATGATATCTAGCTATGTAACTTTTCAGATGAAGAACTGAGAATGTTCTGCATTTAACCTGCTTTTGCCCAAAATGGTCAAGAAGAAAATAATTTTCGGTAGTAGAAACCCTTTTTGCTGCGTGACAGTGAAGAACTCCAGTATATATGGTATATTTTCAAGATAACATCTTGAAAAGAAAACACAGATAATTAAATGATGACAAACTGTAGTGCAATTAGAAGACTTTGATAAAAGATGTGATTTAAGTAATACAAGTTTTAATGGCAAAAAGAGCATTTCTCCCCTCAAATGCATATTAATCATCACAGTATGTGTGCTTTGTCAGCTGCTTTTAAACTTATTCTTTCTTTCTTCTGTTCACTCTGAATAAATATCTATAAACATCCACTCCAGAGTGGAGGTACAGTTGCATGCTAGTGTGCTTAAGTGCTCTTAGCAGAAAGGCTGGTCAGAAACCACTAAATTGGAAGAGATGATCAAATCTACATACCTGATCTGTAGATTTTTCTCCAAAATCTTGAATGGTTGACTGCTTGTGCTTTTGTGTTTAGACAAAACAACAAGGTTCCATTCTGTCCCATATGGTCATGTGTCTATGAGGAGAATTTCAAAGTCATTTGAAGAGAATCTCTAAAGATATTTTTCTTCAGTTTTACACTTCTGAAATTGTATTTTACTTCTCATTTTCTTACTAGCTGTTCAAAGGACTGTTTGGAATGAACACCTCAGTCTATGTGTCTGAAAGCAAATGTTCTGAAGAAATGTAAAAAAAAAATAATAATTTATTAACCTCCCATAACAAGTCTTAGATCTGGGGGCTTGTATTGTAGCCATTATGCTATATTAGAGAACAGTCTTAGCTTTGGGGAAAAGACAGAGACATCTGCAGTCTAATGCAAGTAACAGAATTAAACACAATGGGAACATTGAGAAACTGGTAAAAATTAAGCTGCTGTATGGCTCAGTGGAACTAAATGTTGCATAACATGTTTTTTGTTTTTTATTTTTGCAGTGCTTCCCCATCAAATTAATTAAAGAATCTTCCAGAATGAGGTACAATGTTCCTTTGGAAAATACTACTTTAGCAAGCTATAATGGGCATCTCAGCACCCTTCTGTAAAATAAGTCTGTAAACTTGTACCAATTATAGTTGCTATGCTTTAAATGAAATTTTCAAGTTCCTTATTTCTAAAAGCCACTCTTAATTCCCCCCACCATTAATGCTTTTGCATGCAGTTATAGTAGCACCTCACTGAAGTACATTTCAGTTTTTTATCAAAGGTTATGAAGAAATAGATGAGGAGGTTCCACACTGATTTTCTTTTCAAATGCACAGGGGAAAGAAGCTATCTTATTTTAGTCTAACCACCAGAAGAAAAGGCATTAAAGTGACCACACAGCATCCTGTCTGTAGCTGATGCAAACATCCATTTGATTGAAGACACAGCTAAAGATCTGACTCCAAACTTTAAGATGTGCTGAATTCTAATCATTAGAAATTGTATATACATACATAATGTGGGTGGAGATGTACTTAAGAAAATACCTCGATTCAGTAGCACAAGAGAGCAGACCAAGTTACAGTAGCCATTTGGCACCAGTAAGGACAGACATTAAAACAAATAGAAGAGTAACATGACACTTTAATTTCACCTGACCTAACCTGATAAGCATGGTATTGTATCATTTGATTATTTTGCCCCAATGAAGAAATGAATTGTTGCCTTCATGAGATGAAGATTCTTTGCTAATTTAGATTCCCAAAGAATCTTTCAATATACTGAATCAAGGATGTCTTACATCAACCAAACATCAGCTATCAGATTCAGACTGGCATCTTTACCCCATTAGATGTGGGGCACATATAGGGGAAAAAGTAATGAAAAAGTAAAGCTACAATTTGTGGACTGGATCCATATAATTGCAATATCTCAGTAATGAGAGGCATGCACCATAAAAAAATCAAGAGGAAATGATATATTAATGAGCATTTCAGCATGATTCATTTGAGCATTCTTAAGTGACTATCCACAAATATTGTGTAAAGAACCAGAAAAGGATGGGCCACTCACTCTGAAATATGTTCAAAGGAAAATATGTGAGCATGAAAGATTTGCACTGCAGTGGAATTAAGGGATTTTATTACTTTCTAAAAGCTGCAGTTTCTTTTTCTTGAGATGTGGGTAAGATATTTAACAGCACATTCTGGAGAGTAACTCTTTTTAGTGAAGTTAGGACACTAAAGACAGATTAGAAACTCTCAAAGGCCAGCGTGGTGGCCAGCATCAAACCTAGATTTCCTTTCATGTCTCAAACTACCAAATTCTAATTGATTGAATGAATGATGAATTTTAAAGAAGACTGTTAGTTATCCATTCACAGAAAATCTTTCACTTGGCATTTAAGATGCTTTTTATAAACTTCTCACTAGGAATAGTATTTGATGCTCTATGGCTGAGCCCCTTCACAGAGCTGTCTGCCAACATGTGCCAAGACTCTGCTCAGCCAACCAGGCAGTGTGAACTCCACATTCAAACTCTTGAAAATGTGAGCATTAACTTACTGTGTGGTTTCTTCTTACTAAGGTTTTTGTAAAGGTCAAGCTGAGAATTGCTATCGTTGAGTGACAAAGGCCTTATGGAAAATGTGTCTCACTAGACATTTACTAGTTAGACATCTACATCTAAACTGATCATCATGAGCTCATTTCGTTGACTAACAGAGAGGGCTCTTCAATGCAAAATTAGTTGCCCTCTGACATGCTTATTTCCCTCTGCTGGCTATAACACAGAGCTAGGATGGCTGGTTTGGATATAGGTGCCTATAACTTAGATACCTGAGAAGAATCATGCCATCAGCCTTATTGAACCTCAGCTCCTCCTTTGTAAAACACTGATTTTGTGTTTTAGTATGAATTTTAATATTGTTTTATTTATCATTGAAATAATTATTTGTTCAAATGTCATCTTCAGGCATTTATGATAACTCTAACAGAATTATCGTTCCATACAATCCTATGTTTCTTTTTTACTGTTCTGGACCTGCTACCTGAAAGACGTATAGGTAATTCTTCATCCACTGGAACCTCATTAGCATGACAAAATACAAGACGTACAAAACCTACCATGGTATTACAGCTGTGGAATTTAGCTTTTCAATAGTTTCTGAATATTTTCAAGCACATCTATATTTCCAGGGTAGAGAGTGTAGGAATTGGTTTGTCAGCACTTCTCACACTGTTAGACTTTTTTATGGCATCTTTCCCTACCTCTGCTTGGTGATTTGACTGATAAATGCCATTTAGAAGACCAGAGAAGGACTGGTATGAAAATTTTTGCGTACTTATATTAATACTAGTGCTTATAATACCATGTCAAGTAAATCTTAGCTAAAGCAAAGGTCCTCTCTTTGCTTTTCTGAGAAACGCCCCCTCAATCTTCTTGATGGAAGAAATTATTTGAATCACTTCTTTCCTCACAATGTCTCTCAATGGCAGTGTGGCACTGAGCTGTGAAGATGGGAGAGCGCTGCACTTCTGGTCCCTTCTCAGCCCAACAGCTCAGTGTTATTTCTCTTGGTTTAGCTCTTTTTAATGAATGTCTATTTCAGTGATTTTTTTACTGAAATTAGTTGTGACTGTATCAAGAGTGTCAAATCATATGTCTACATAGTGAAATTAGCCTCTCGTCTGTATTACTGATACTGCTACCCCTGTTGTCCTTCATGGACTAAACATGGAACTTTGAAGTATCTAGAACTTTGTGTACCTTGTACACTGCTGTACTCAGGATTCAGGGCAATGGAGTTATCCAGCTAGCACAAGGCTTGATACTTCTGAGTTATAATTTACATTTGATCACCACCTACCTAGTTTGTGATTGTGAGATTTGCTGAGTTTTCTTAAGATCATCCCAAGCTCCCTAGCACTGATGTGTAGTGTAATGTTCCACAAAGCTCTGAAATCATCTTTCTCAAATCTGATGTGCAAGGGTGAATGAGTTAATGTGTGTCAAAGCAAGCATGCATTTTATGAATTGTTCACTTGTAATCTGTCATATACAAAATAGTCCAGCAAGAAGTCTTACCAGGATTCCCTTTCTGTCACTAAAGGGTCAACTTGGTCTGCTTTTCTTGGGCAACATTTCAGAGACCATCACTAGCAGAGAATCAGTTACATAAGCCTTAGAGAAGAGCTGCTGTTTGTATTCCACACCCATTGCTCTCATAGCTACAGTTCTTAGCTTTTACAGGTACTGTTTCTGAAAAATGTTTATTGAAAGTACTGACCAACTCACCTAGTTGGAAAGAAAAGTCAATCCACAGAATCCATAAGGGCATCACAGAGTTTTTGACTTTGTTACTGACCTGGAATTACAAGTCTTCAGGGGTAGGGAATGAGAACAAAATATCTTGAAAGCAGAGGCCATTTGGGTGAAATTGAAAATTATTTATTTATAGAAGAATGTATACCCTGTTGGGTTGTATAATCTTAGAATTACAGAACAAATCTATGGTGAAAAGCTATATTGTAGTCTATAGTCATGCTGTATTGTATGTTACATAACAAGAAGATGAAAATATTCATTTTTTCATTCATCTTGCCTAGTCAACATCTTACCCATGTTTTGTCCATTTGCTCACTAATCAGTGTCAAGTGTCATTTATCTTCATTTACTTAAATTGGCTGAACAATGGAATGCTGCCCATCCTGATCTTTTTTGCAATCTCTGTTTGACATTGCTCATTATTGTTTGCCTTTCACCGTGTCACCATTTTGAGCTGGCATTGTTTATCTTTACTGACTGTGCATTTATCTGGCAATTGTTGTCTAATATCATTAGTCTTGGTTCACTCCTGTCCACCTGGCAATCATTAGCTGACAGAGTTCACTTCTTATGGGTCATCTCTTATAATTCAGTGCTGAAATGAGTTGGAAGAACTTTCCTGAATGTTTCAGGAAGGCCAGACTTGTGAAAGGCCTCAGAAAGCATCATTCTGTCAAAAAGAGAGAAGCTGAGGCCCTAGTCCATACCTTGGAAAAAGCCTTGATTTAGGAATTTTCAGACAAGATTTTGTATCTTCAAAGTAATTTGAAATTACTTCATATCAGTTGTAGTGATGGCTGTTGTTGGACATGAAATACCAATGTATTTCAGAAATGTCCTTGTTTTACTATATAAGAAGTAAAAATTTAATACAGGTAATCATATTGAGTTTATACTAATTGCATATGCACTCAAAACTACTTGCTGCCAGTTTTCTTTGGAAATGATTCTGAGTCCAAACCCAAGCCAGATTTCTGACATATTTAACTACAATCAAAAATGTGCTGAATGTGGGTAAATCCATAGTTTGAAGATTAAGCTAGATCTTGGCAGGGTAAAAATTACACCTGAAGTTAACAAAAATCTAAGCAAGACTTTTGCTCTTCGAATACTTACAACTGAAATTTCCTGGTTGGTATTCAGTTTGTGCTCTCAGAATTGTCAGAAAAGTGCTAAATGAAGTGGCTCCAAAATCTTGGAACTGTAAATTGTACCTCATCTCTGTAAAACAAAGACTAGCTGACCTCCATTTCTTTAAGGTTACTCTGAAGATGAAGTTGATGACAAGTCACAAAGCCTTAGCTGAGCTATGTTAACAACTTTGTGTATCTTTAAAACATGACAAATAGTGCCAACTACTTCATCTTTGCTACATGGCAAAGTAAAATAACTTTTCTTACATTTGATGTGGAATAAAACAGAACACAAAGACATCTATTTTTGAGGAGCTTATATGTGTTATCCTTTTAAAAGGTGAAATATAACAACTTGAGTTTTATTGTTATTTGCTTAAGCACTGTTATTTAACACAAAATGATATGTCAGCTGTTGAACTGTCTGTACAAATTTTGGTGTATTTTTTTTTGTGTAGTATCCCAGAAATATAGGTTAAAATTTCATCTTTAAAAATTAAAGAACTTTTCTGGGGCCTTTATACTGTAAACTTGCTACAGACTTTGTAATTTTTATGTGCCACTCTAAATATAAATAAGCAGACTTGGAAGAACTGAAAATAATGAATAGACTTGATTACTTTTCAAATGTTGGATGCCATTTCTTATATACAGTTAAATACAGTTCATGTTGTTGACATGTTCTGTAACTAGCTCTGAACTGTTGCTAAACAATTTGGAAAGCTTCAGGCACGAAAACCTTTGTTTTTTTTCTTAAAAGAAAACAAGTTTCCATAAAGATCTGCATATACAAATGTGTCCAAATCTTTTTTAACCAGCCTCTAATTTAATTTAAGAGAACAATGTCTTGATTGAAAGTTAGAATACACATTTGCTTTCTAATATAAATTACTCTGATTTAAATTTGGCTTGTGCAATTATATTCTTGTTATGTTTGAACAGGTAATACAGTGATTTGATAGATTGAATCCAAATTCATGCAAATAATGACAAATGAATCAATTTTATTCATATATATTCATTTTAAGGTAGGCATCATATCTCTTGAGTCAATCTGTCATTTCTACCAGAACTGAAGCCCCTGACAGCTTTTGCTGCAAGCATGCTGAATGGTGCAGAAAATAGCCCTGCATCTGCTGGTACAACATTAACTAAAATGAGTTTTAAATCCTGAAGTAACTAGAGATACCACTTTAATTACCTGTGTTTAAATATGATAGTATATATTCTCAGGTTCTGCAGGCATCAGGTGTATAGAAGATGTAAAAGAAAAAAAAATATTTAAATGTCAGAAAATGATCAATAAGTTGAACACAATTTCATGGGATATCTTTGGAGTCCATTAATCAGTAAGTTAGCCTTGGTGACAGATGCAGTCATGTGAGCTAAAAAGAAAAAAGAAGTTGCATTGGTTGATATTTTATGTCCTTTACACTAGAAAGTGCACTAAAGGTTATTGAATAACAAATACCTCAATGTCCATAAAGTATAGTGTCAAGAACTCTGGGCTCACCATAGAGAAAAACTTTATTCTTTTAGAATCTTATTCAGTTCCCACCACATTTTAAAAACTTATTTTCTCTAGCAAAGATCGTAGCTGTGAATGGCTCAAGATTGGCCATACTACAGAAACAAGGTTGTCTGATTATCCCGATGTTAAAAATCTTTACAAGTAAGTATGTCTGAAGGATACATAGACACCTGTTGAAGAGTTATGATAGTTGTGTATTAATGCTGCATGTATGTGGCCAACTGAGTGATCAAAGAAATCTGTTTTCAAAAAGAAGCTATTATTTTGCCCATCAGTTTCTCTTATTACAGCCAGTTAAGAGACTAGATTAATGACCCCTATCATTTTGTTCCCTTGTATCACTGAAGTGATTTAGCCTCTTCGTTTATTCTCCTGAGTGCTAAAGGTCAGGAGAGTTGGTGGGACTTTGTAGTCACAAGGGAATCAGGTGAAACTCCTACAAGAGTGAGTCTTTCCTGCCTCTGGCTTAGTATCTGCAGTAATTTCCACAGCTTCCACTATACCTGCAACAATATTTTATATTATTTTCTTATGCTTTATATGCAGGGACCTCTTCACGGAGCTTTATTGTGTACAGCTGTCACTACAGCTAAATCCTGTTGTCCCTGGATTACCTCAGTGCTTTGATCTGTCAGTGAAGGTAAGTGCATAATATGTTTGGGACTGTAAGTAATGATATTCACAGCCTCTCAAGGCAGGAGGAAACATAACTTTGTTCAACAGAACAACAAAAGTAGGTTGCCATGCTAGTTTTGCTTTTATGTCACCTTAGCTATTTCTCTTCACCTAGTACGCTTCACATTTCCTTGTAATAAACATCCTTCAAGTGTGCACTGCAGCAACAGTTGGAAATAATTATTTTCTTCACTTAGATGAAGTTCAGTTTTGTCAGAGTGGAAGTTACTGCTGTACACTTAAGAATACTCCTTGTTTAAAATTATTTGATACCCTGATTGTGGGTATGCTGAGTGCTGCAGTAGGCCCTGCATTCTCCTTTAATTTCATTACAGCTAAAGTGCAGGAAAACTGCACAGCTTTTACAGAGGTGGTTTCTGCTGACAATCCATTGATACTGGTTGTGAAAGACAGCATAAAAAACCCACACTGTATATGGGATAAAGAAAGGGATCACACAAAACATGTAATTTCTCATAGGTTGGAGATTCTGTAACCAGAAGACATGTCTTTCACGTGCCATGAAAACTTCAAAATAGAGTGGTATAAAGTAATACAACTTGTAATGGTTCTGCAAAGATAAGACATATCCTTTTTTTTCTAACTGAGCCCATATAGTTGTGCTGACATTAATATGTTACTGAAGTGAGAACAAGATTGCATCTGATAGTGAAATAAGTATTGTTCTTCTCCCACAGTCTATAAAATTAGTATTTGATCCCAAACCTCTAAGAGTCAGTGCTTGCTTTCCTGTTCCTTTGGTACACTTTGAATTACACTCAGCAAAAGAAACTGTGAAATTAAATTAAAAAAAATAAAATACTCATTTCTCAAAATCATAGATGATTGCAGACAAACAATTTTATCAGTATATAAAGAAATTAGGGCAATTTTTTCTCATTAGTTCTACCAAGGCTGTTAGTTCTGTATCATCATAGTGATTCTCTATCTTGTACTTCTTGTTAGTAACACAATTTTTTACTTTTTTTTTTCTTCTTCTTCTTTTTCTTACTACTGCAGAGATTGCATGACTATGTAATAGTGTTGCCATAGTGAATGTTGTCTGATATCAAGGGGCTGACAATCAGGAGGAGTTATGAAACTAAATGATGTGCTGTTCATATCATTCATCAAAACAATTATTACTAGGGAGACATGATGGTATTTGCTGGAAGTTTGATTGTGAAATGAAAATAATTCTGTCCCTTTGTTTTTGTATTATAACAGTACATATATATATTTTTTAACAAGGAAAACCAGATTTTTAGCATTTTACAGTATTCTCAGCTTCTTTTCCTAACTACATTCATGCTGTCACACTGATCTAGTTAAAGTGTGTAAGTGATAGTCTAATTAGCAGACAGCACTAGGCCACTTATGTCAATTGACGTTTATTAGCCAAGGGAAGGCAGAAGAGACATAGTCAGCTTTCATGCCTCTGGGGGAATCAGCCGGCCGTGGTCCATCTCTTATCTAGGCACAACAGAATAAAAACTGAGTGAAAAGGAGGAATTGTTTGTGGTGCTTAGTTTTGAATACCTTAAGTGAAATGTTCAAACTAGCTGTAAGTATAATATTGATGCATAGGAGGACTTCTGTTTTCCTGGATAGCAAGGCTGATGTTGGAGGATTGAAGAGAAAGAAGCTATGCCTTAAAAACTCATTTTGTTTAGGGGAAGATAGGGAGACATTCTATGATCTCAGCTCCTTTTCTGGAAAGGGAAGATCTCATCATTTTCATTCAACATTGCAGCTTACAGTACCTTTCCATAAAATATTATGTGCAGTATTTAGGAAGGGTTATAACTACCTATTTCAGTAGAGAAACCTAATTCTAGTCTCACTTCTCGTCTTGTATGATTACTTAGTGCATAAAAGAAATCAGCATGCATGGTTTTGCATTGCTATTAGTCATTTAGGCAGAAGGAATACAAAGAATGCAGGAAAAGACAGAAAAAGGAGTTATTTCCTTCCCTCACAGTAATACACCTGCAGACTTCACAGTTTTTGCGATTCATACCTTCCTGATGTTTCTGCAGCTAATTCACTATAACATTGCCCAGAGTCCATATAATTGCAAATCTAAGTAGGACTCCATCCTCTTCCTGAGTTACTGATTAGATGTTAATTTTTTTAGTAAAGTGGAAATTATTAACCTTTGATGTTGACAGATCTTATCCTCAGTTTGACTATGTATACAGTAAAATTTTCTTTTGCTATGTTTGATCAGTTCACATTAGTGACTTGAAACAATCGATATCACACTGTGTTTAAAATTATCTTTTAAGGGACACAAAGTAGTCAGGTGGAAAAAAATCTCAAGAGACCAGCATGAAACTAATAAGATTTACTAATAGGTTTTGCTTTCATAATTTGAAGGGAAACCAAAGAGTAGACACTGAATAGCTAGACTCTTAATTGGATATTGATCTAAACAAATATTCTCTTTCTACGTGGCTGTTAAAATCAGTTACTGCCATTTGTTAGGACACATTATATTTATCCTTATTTCTGTAGAAGTGGTACTGCTATTCTAAGTTGCATAAAGATGCATTAGCAGTACACTTTTAATAGACCTATTAAATTCACTTGGCTTTTATTTACTATGAATTTGAGTATAGGCTGAGTATTCTATACAGCTGTAGAAAGAAAGAAGAGTACTGAAAATAATGTTATTATCACCATTTATGCTACTATTTATTTTGTTAATTTGCATGGAACTATGGTTTATGGAGGACTTGTGGTTTATCCACTTTTCAATGTCTTATATGTGGTTTAATACAATACATCCTCCAGCTTTACTGAAGATTCTGCTTTCATTGGCATTTTCTGGTTTAGATTTTGCTTGCTTGCTTGTTTTTCACTGCTGTAGAATTATTCCAGAAGTTGTATATCACTCTTTTTCCAGACAGACTCCTTTCAAGTTAAAATGATATCACTCTTTTTCCAGACAGACTCCTTTCAAGTTAAAATGATATAGTCACACAGGCGGGGCTGTGCAAAACAGACAGAACACACACAGGTCACACCAGTGACCTTTTTTTATTCCTTTGCCAAGTTTCTTACCAATTAAAGAAACAAAAAAAATCCCCCCCCCCCCCAAAATATTGAATTAAGTAAATTGCTTCCTAGAAAGATGAATGTAAGGTGATGATAAATACAAATCTTTATGGATTTGGTTTTGGTTCTTTGCGATATAAATCAAGATGACATCTTTCAAATCAAACCTACCTAATAATTTGGAATTTTGTGATTAATTCTTATTGTGACCTACTCGCACCTGCTTTTATTTATCTATGAAGGTGTTTAGAACAAAGACATGATAGTTTTGAAGGTAAAATAGCATAGGAGTACAGTAGATGCAGTTATATCTCTTTTGAGCAGAATTCTACAGGATAGCCTCTCCCTTCCTTGAGGTTACACCATTATAAGGCTCCTTTAGAAGTGTGGCACAGCCCCTAAATTTGTATTAAATTTAAAAGAAATTTTTAAAATTCATCAAAAGTGATACCTTGATTTTATTCAATAAGAAAATTAAATAAATCAATAGTGATTGTATCAGTTCAGGGAAACTAAGAACTGGCTGGACCTTGAGCCTTGAGCTGTGGAACTGTTGAGCCCAGATTACTCTGACAATAGCATATTAGGCTACTATGACTGCAAAAATACCCTAATGAAGCAAAAGTTACGGTTAAATTTGTAAATATTCGAAGTACTCATTCTGTTCTTCTCAAACACCCCTTTTTATTAAACTGGAAGCAACTTAATTATATTTCAATCTTTTACTTTGCCATGAAATTTCTGAAATCTACCAGTGGGTTTGAAAATGATTGAGGTTTAGGAAGAGTCACAAATGCCAATGCCTGTACAGAATAAGTGACTGCATAAATCAGCTCTCAAAATCTAGGCTAATAAAAAAGGTACTAGAAATAATGCTCTGATGCTCCAGTATAATCCACAGCACTGTAAGAATAGATGGGAGCCTGGAGTGAAGCAGCCACTCTTCAGTCTCTTGCCAAATGCAAAAGGCAGAGGAAGTAAAAAAATCTTCTGGGTTGTCTGAGAGAAAAAAAACTTTTAGAGCTCAGGTTGGGAAATAAGCTAACTATGCCAGGTGAATCCCAAGCAAATTTCTAGATAACCCTTTTGTAGCTGAAGCTCCTAATGGGGAAGAGAGAGGCTGCTAGTGTGCTGGCCAGCAGCTAGATGTGGCTTTGGAATGGCAGAGATCTTCAGACCAATTGTTTCTGTTGCTGATGTACTGACTGAGAAATATTTTTCAGAATCATACAGACACACTGATGTCTATCAGCAACATGAGCTGAGACAAGAGCCAGTCCTATTTCCATCTAGCTGTGTGGGAGGCTACAGCCAACAAGGGTTGAAACTAGGAATGTGTTCCTATCTTCCACTGCAAGGCAAGCATTGTGTCAGACATAATTCCAGTTTATCAGTAAATGAAATGTAGACTGACCCTCACAGCAACATCAAAAGTCAGCATCAAAACAGTAGTTTTCTCTTCAAAAATCTTAGTGATTTTGTGTGTAATACTGGGGTTTTAGATCAAATATATGAAATATATGGGAGGGGGACAGAGCTGCATTCTGAGTTTGTTACAGTTGGGTTTTATTCTGCAATATATTATTCTGTTTGTGACTAAGATGAAGAAATATCTTTGTCTCTGTTCCAGAAATCCAATTCTGTATTTTTTTGATTCTGATCCCAGACTTTTTATATGAGCATTATATTAAGCTTAAAATAATGGAATTTGCACAGGCTGTGTAAAGACTTCAGAACTATTTATAAGTCTTATTTATTCGTCCTCCGAATAAACATTTCCTTAAAAAATGGGAACGTGAAAATATTAGCAGTGACAGAAATTAGACTCACAATTCTGGAGAAGACCTGAAGAGATCACTTGGTCTGTCTCCCCATTCTGAGGCAGGTTTCATAGCCGAAACTCTACTTTGTTATCTCATGGATGTCTAACTTGTTCTTAAAGACCTGGAGCACTCCCCAGTATCCTCATTGTATTTTTTTTACAGGACAGCTTTTTTTCCTAATATCATCCTATGTTTTTACACTTTGGTCCTATCCATTGTCTCTATGGAAAGTAGCCTTATCTTTACTCTTGAGGAAGCTTTCCATATTTTTTACTGTTATGTCATCCCCCTTTGGTCTTCTCCAACCAATGACTGTAACTGGTGACTGTAGTTGGGAAATGAAGTAAGGTAAATATGGATAGAAATGTAGTTGGATAATATATAAGTAATTAAGTGGTTAGGGTCTGGCGACCGGAAGATATC
>JANHGN010010296.1:23755-40456 GCA_024605025.1 Megaceryle maxima | reverse complement strand
GTCGTTCCTGAACCAGGTCGCCACGCCTGAAATTACTCAAATCAGGCAACAAGTGGTGCCGAAACCCGGGAACTCATTGCCTGGTCAGGTAAACGACGGTTGGTGCGGCAGGACCTGTTGCCTCAAATCAGGCAACAGGTGACTCTTTCTCTGTAAATCATAAAAGCTCAGATGAATGTAGTCTGTTGTGACCCCAGTTGTACATTTGTATGCTTGGTTGCTCTTGTCTGAGTAGTTTGTCCAGCACTTGGCTCTACTTGTTGCTCCCAGGTTTATCAGATCTTATCTCAAGTTTTCTTGAATCAGCTTCTGTTAACTCTGTTGTCCAGTGTGTGGTGTTTCCCAATGGATTTAGCCTTCTAAATATACATATTTGAATTACTGCATAAACCCATGCACAATCTCTTTATAAGTTTAATATGAACTTATACAAATATATTGCAGTGTGATATACCTAACCATGGAAGATGCTAATAAGCTCTCTCATTGAAGTAGGTTTATTTGAATGCGGAGTCTAAATATAGTTTTTTGATTCTCCTAAAATGTTTTTTCTTTGAACTAGTTTGTTTCCCCTAGCTTACAGCTGTTCAAATACCATGATATATGTCAGTTGCCAGTAGTACTAGCTTGCTTCTGAAGCAGCCTGGGGACACCAGTGCTCAGGGAATCCTGTCTCTGTTTTGTTTTCCCCACGTAGGTGCTGGGCCAGGAGCAAAGGAGCTGACATGGGAGAACAGGTGGTCTAGTTTAGTGTTGCCAGAGGATTCCTCCCCTGCTGCAATCCTTCTATAGCTAGTTATGAAAACTCTAGAACTGATTTTACAAGATAGAGCAAAGACACAATTTCTGGACAGATGAGTAGCTGTAGTTAGGTAGATCATAATGCTGAGTGTTACAAATGAAGATCAGTGAATTATTTCTCAGTTTAAAGAGGGAGGAGAAACAAGCCTGGCATTCAGGTGTTCACAAAAGGAAATAGCAAGTGGTCTTCTGGCTGTTCTTTGTGTACCAGGATGTTTTGAGCCTTTACAGAAAACAGGCTTTGAGTTCACTCACTGTTCTGTAGAATAAAGACTAAACAGGAGAAAGGGCATGTAATAAAACACAAAATATGAACATATCCAGGGCATTACATTAATATCCCAATTTAAATGCTTGTGAGAAAGAAACCATCTTTCCTTTCATAAATAAGACTTCCATAGAACTTACAAGGATAGAATTTGTGATACTGAAGAAAGGATCAGAACAAAAGTACTTTGGAGTTCTGGGTCCATCTGCTGGTAAAATTATTCTTTTGATGTTTTTATAGGGCAAGCCATATGATATTAAAACGCTGCAGACAACTTCATTACCCATGTAAACTGTCAGTATTATTAAAACCAGTGGAATTATGTGAGTTCACAATAGCAGTAATTTTTATTGACTATATTTGAAGAGTTTTATTCTCCATTAACATATCCTGAACCAGCTTTGTTATGAGCTAGTTTTCAGAAGCTATGATCCACCAGTATGAACTAGATCACTACCTTCATGCAGTGGCGATGTGCAAGTTCAGAAGGAAAGGTTACAGTAGACAAAAAAGCAGCATTTCTCATCTTTCCTGCTCTTTCCAGTCCTGTTTTTGGCTATTTGCATGGCTTCAGAAATGACTTCTTTGTATTACTTCCTAGAAAATACTTTTTTTTGTCTTTTTCATATGTAAGGTAGAAAAAGGCATTTGTGCTCTTTTTTAGCCACTGTCAAGTTGTGATTTTTTTTTATTTTTCTTTTTTGTGAAGACCAGTTTAAGTTGAATGACTAAACAAGAAATTGTAAGTAAGTGATTATCTCTTCTCAGCAACTTATTTTGAAATATGCAGGAACAAGTCAAACGAATAATGGAATACACAGGATACATGCATATCATATAATACATTTATCAGCTTAATTTGAACAGACAAAATAGCGCCCATCATTTGTCTCCTTAGCCAAGTATATGATTAATGATTTAAGTCTGAGAAAGATACATGTAGTTACATGAAGTAGAATTGTGAGACTTCCTCTGATGTGTTTCGGTTCAGAGAATATCAAGCCTACCTGATTTATCTTAAGGCACTCGAGAGAGAAGAGCTAGTAAAACAAACAGGCTGGAAGTTTAAAAAGTGGTTACACATGCAATTCTTTCAGATTCTACCTCTTTGCTGCTCTAGGTCATTATTTTATTGAACATTTCTGCCACAGATAAAGAGTTTTACACAAAGACTATTGTATAGCACCCTCAGTTCATGCTGCCCTTGCCCTGTGGCCACAGCATCACAGCTGACTGTTATGACTAATTCTTGATTTCATATTGAAACTGTTAGAATAGCTCAACAAACAAAACCTTCAAGTCAAACCTCATTTCCAGTTAAAAGACAAACAAAAATTAGAAAGATCTTGTAACTTTGGAGAGGAATTAATTTTTAAAAGTCAACTTGAAGTACTACACAGAGGAAAGCTGAAACAGGAGGTCTCATGTTTTGCAGCGTTGGATCAAGGTACCCAAGGGATTCCCATGCTTTTATTTAATAATGAAAAATGCTTCTCAAGTGAAGAGACTGTTTTCCAAATATACATCAGTGTATTTGTTCATGCCTTGATGATCCTGCTTGATGATCATGATTGGATGACCAGAATTACTGAACTAAAACCCAAAGAAAAAAAAAAACAAACCAACCCCTACTCTGTCTCTCTACAGATATCCACTGTAGGGAGCTAAATGCTTTAAACAGATCAACTTACAATGAAATATGGCTCAGGAAAAAAAAATGAGCCATGGATCACAAGTTTAGACTGTGCTCTTCTAAAGAAATGAAATTCTTATGGAGTTTAATGCATTTTTTTGGTTCTTAACAACTTATGGAACCATGCCTAGGAATATCTGCAGCCAAATTGTGTTAAGCCATATCTTCTACTATTCAGCAAGTTGTAGGATGCCATTTAATCAGGAGGACATGCAAGAAGGCTGTTTAACAGATTGTCTTGAATTTGATAGATTAGCCACCACAGATGTTTAAAAACAGAAGTATACACAGAGTATATTAAAATATCTATGCAAAACAAGGAAAACTATATAAAAAAATTGCAGATTACATACATTTCCATGTATTACTTGCAAGTTAAATAATAGCTGTAAATTATATCCAGGGGAAATAGCTAATCTGTTGACAAACTAAATATATTCAGTAATTAAAATGGCTGTCTCATGAACTTTAGTGATAGAACTTGGGATGTATCAGGTGTAACCAGCCTGTGCAGATTCACTCTTGAATTGTTGTTATACTTCATTAGATCTCTGCTGCTCTGGTATAAAACTATCCTTCTGATGATGATTTAGTATAACGTTACTCCTTAATTGAGCTGGGAGCCTTAAGTCATGAATGTCTTTGTTAAAGTATTTGGATACCTGAAGTTAGCTTTATAAGACTAGGGTTTTGTTAAGATTCTAGCAAGAAAATAGCTTTTATATAAATGAAAAATCAGTGTGGTGGTTGAAATACATCTGTGTATATACCTTTGAGTCATTGCTCTTAAATCGTCAAGGTGGTTTGAGCTGTGCTGTTGACTTTAGTTTTGATATACTCTGAAGTTGTTTGTTTGTTTTTTTAATGAAGTATCTGAACCTGGTGGTTGTTTACTTCATGTTTAATTCAAACATAAATCCAATTTCTAAACCTTTAATCATTTACATGTTTCATTGGAAATCCTCCCTATAAGTCATTTCTTTGGAAAATACCCTGGATACAGTGTGATGGGGTGGTTGTTTTTTTATCCTTCCTCCCCCTCTATGATGTTTAGGCACTTACATTCCATATACACCTGCTGTAGTCAAATTTTAAATGTATTTGAAGTTGGGGAGGCTGAAAACTTTTTCTTTCCTGGCAATGCCTTTCTGTCTAGAACCCTGTTCATTTTTTGTAATCCGTACTTTGGAGTAAATATGATAATGTCTTAACCTTTTACATTATGAGTAATGTGACATACAGTAGAGAGATGAGAAATCTAAGTTTAGAAATCAGTGGGAATTTACTGAATGTAAATTCCATTGAAATCTAGCAAATATTGTATGTTATCATGAAGTCAGGTCAGATTAGATTCTCAGGTGTGCTCCCTCAGCAGCCTTATCAATGCCAAAGGTTGTACAAAGAATAATAGTGGCCCAAGTTAGAAGTCTTACAGCAGACACAACTGAATTCTCAAGTTTTTTACTTATCAGAGACCTTTTTTATGAATTTCAAATAACCAACAGTGATAAGCAAGTAAATATCTTTACACTATTAGCCACATTTCTATCTCAGTGAATTATTAATTGTTTGCTAATAATTTGAGGTACAAATAGTGAGGTTTTATTTTCAAATGGAAAAATCACTGTAGTAGAAATAAAGATGACAAACAGTCTAATGACAGAATTTAGCACTTAGGAACATGTTTACATGGACTGGTAATTTTAATCAATAAGTTCATCATTATGGAGAGGCACCAAATGAAGCATGACCATCCCTAACTGACATCTTTTATAAAATATATAGAATAGGTACATTCCTTTAGCTCTGCGGCATGTATCTGTTGTAATCAATCAATAAGTGTTAATGTATCCTACTTCAACAGAGAACTTGAATTCTACAAGCTTCTCCACAGGTGAGAAGAATGAAATGGAAGGGATGTTGTACTCTATGTACTGAGCCATCCAGTCTTGATTACACTGGAGATGCAGTACTTTATTTCTGTTAAGAAATGGTTGTTTTTTACCCTTTTTAATGCAGCACTAAAACACATGCTGATCCTTTTCCAAAGAGTCAGATAAAGTTTTCTTTAGAAAAAAATAAATCTTTCCACACTTTATTGTGTTGCAGCCATATTATTTATTTTAGAAGGCTGTAAGTACAGATTAACATTTCCAGTTTAAGTCACCTCTTCTTGTTCTTACTGGAACATGGGCCCCAGTAAGATATTGTCATGCTTTACCATATACTGTAGTGAGTTAGTTGCTTACCAGTGAATAGTTTAATGTTAATTCAACAGAAAGGGATTTGTTTGCTCCCGAGCCTGCATTTTTAGAGGGTGGGCTACATTCTGGGGAAGCATCACTTGCTTTATCCTTATGAACTCCCCTCAAGCTATTCAGGCTGTCCTCTGAGAGAGACACAACTGAGTTAAAGGGACTTTTGATCTGCTCAATCTGGTTTTCCTTATGTTTTTGAAATGTCCAAATTAATCTTGTGGGATAAGAAGAAGAAAAACATGGTCAGCACCAGATAGGCCAATCACTTATTAAGAGCTGCTGCTTCTATTTTTATTTTACAGACTACAGTTCTCTTCAGTTCTTGAATAAAGAGCACATCATTAAAGCATAGTCTGCACAGATTGTTAGAGCAGGCTAGCCTGAAAATATTATGGCTTCTGCTGTTCTGTCCGAAAAGAGACTGACCCCTGGCTGGCCTGTAGCTACTGAAGGCATAATAGTGATTATTATTCAGTGAGAGGAATATATGTGTAAATAAAGCTTGGCTTGTTCTCAAGAAAGTGGAGAACTTGAATGTCCTTACAGAAAAATGAGTAGCTGAGCATGCTGTTATACCAAACACTTTCAGAAGAAATAAGTAGCGGTCAAAATTATGTCTCCAGTATATATTACAATATGTCATTTAAAGAAGTTCAGACTGATCTGTGACCATTCTGTATTTTGCAGTGACTGCATGAACACCTGATAAGTTCTTGTGCCAAATGAAGTGAGCAGGCTTCATGCATTGTCAAAACAATGTCACATTAGGCAAGTTTGGATATTTCTGGAAAGACTCCTTTTCTTCCTGTCATCTTTGGTGAGTCCTGTCACAAGTGATTGGTGACTGCTCGATAATGATGTAAATTCAATATCACTACCACGTACACACTATTTCTCTACAGAAGTTCTGCAAAACCAGCTTGTTTCTCTGTTGCTCAGAATTCTCATTTCTTCAGTTATTTGGTGAGATTTGAATTACCTCTCATTCTACATTTAAAGTATATATAACTTTGGTTTTCCACCTTCCTTTCCAAATTTTGTAGATGGATAAATATAGATCAATCTAACTCTTTCCTGAGTTTTCTACATTGCAAGTATCTTCTAATTATCATACCAAGCAAGGCTGCATTGTCATCTGTCTGCCAAACCTGATGGAGGCCTTCTGTTGCATCCTCATCTATTGGAAGTGGCAAGTGGGCTGCCTTATGTGCAAAAAACCTGATAATATCATGAAATACCATAGGAAGTGTCTTGTCTCTGAGATAGATATATTTTACTTTGTTTTTTCTTCTTTTCATTCATGCTTATTTTAGGGTTATTCAAAAGAAACTAGTGAAATTTTTTTTTTTTTTCTTCCTCTGGGTGCTCAGCTTCTCTTGAGCAATTCAGATCTTACATTCTATCTTGAACAGCAGTAAACACTAAACAGACATTTTTATTGCAATGTCCATCCTGGTTATCAGGAGACAAACTGTTATTTAGTATAATTAATGGAATATCGTACAAGTTTTTAAGTAATTCCTTATTTTAGTTGTATACAAAACCCTTAAGGGATTCTGACTGAAGTTCAGAATTCTTAGAGATCAATGTTTTCTGTACCTTGAATCAGAGCATATAAATTATTTGTATTAACTTTAAAAGTTATTATGTTGAAGTAGAGTTGGAAGCCTTCTATGATGATAAATGTGTTTTGAAAGAGAAATTAAAAAAGACACACTTCTAAACATTTTTTTTGTTCTGTAAGTGACCAGTACTAATTCAGATAAAGAATGAAAGTATGGTCTGAACTAAAAAATTCCTTAATACTTCCATGAAATTTTGCTGTGTTTCTAATTGCTATTATTCACAAAAACTTTTTTTATTTCATGTTTTCCATTTACTTGTTATTTTAGTAACTAATGATTATTTAAATTCTTCTAAAGCTATTTGAATCTTAAATGCATCTCTGAAACTTGCCCACATTTTATAGCAAGACTTTGTTGCATATCCTGAATTCATACGCTTATTATAGCAGTATTAAACTGTGGCTGGGGATGACTCTTGATTGCCTCATTCCAGAAAAAAAAGCCAAGCTAAATATTCATGTCATTGATAGCTGCCTATGGGAAGTCTTGCCATATTAAATGTGCTCTTTGGTTTAATTCCTTCTACTGTAGCATTAAAATTCATGAACATCTATGTAAACAGAAAGTTTCATTTTATCATTCGTTAAAAATAACATAATGCATTCAAACAGCTGAAAACCTAATATCACGTTCAATGTTTTAATGCATACATGCATACATTTATGGATACGTTCCACAAGTCATTTTGTTTAGGATCTATACGCAAATATTTTTGATTTTAATAAATACAGACATCAGTTGAATATGGAAATAATGCAAAATAAAATGCACAGTAAAGGCAAAGGAGTGGATAAATTCATTAATAAATCATGTTTGACAGTTTAATTAATGAACATTAATTACTTCTTTACATGAATTAAGCCTTCTATGCACTGTCTTTTGTACTACTTGAAAAAGTTTTACTCGTAGATCCCAATGCTAATTTCTTATGTCATTAATAAAAGATGCATAATACATTTTATTCTGAATCCTAACTGGTTTTATACAGCATGTAAGTTTGTCAAACATCCAATATGGTGTTGACAGAGTTCCTACAAATAACTCCTCCCAGTTGGCACTTGCTTTTCTTTTGTATGCTCCTAAAACATAGGAATTAAAATACAGCAGGAATCTGAGGAGTTTTTTCTCTGTAGGGATTTGCTGCAAGTGTAGATCTTTTCTGTAGTTGCTACATGCGATGCTTGATGCTTCTATTCCTAAGGGCCTGTCTGGTTGGAGAACCTTAGCTAAGTCATGTTAATTTTATTGAGGTGTTAAGGTTAATGAACATCAGTAAAACTTGTCTGGATACTCTCACTGAGGAAAAAGACTTCAGGAGAACTGAGATGCAAAGATTTAGGTCTATATGACTTTTGAGGGAAGCATGTATTTGATTTTTGTTTCATGTGCTGTGATGTATTCTGCACTTTATGCTTCCAGGTGAATTGAACAAACTTCCTGCTTTGACAGACTTTCCTGGTACAGGGAGTAGTTCTGTTGAAATGCATGATGCTGACTAGATGGAAATACTAGCAGGAGAAGAGAAAAGGGTCTGGTTTTCTGTTACGGCCAAGACACGGTATCATGTTATCTTTAATAATTATCTACAGCAGTTAGTGCAGGAAGAAATGGTCTCATCAACTGAGGAGGAGTTTTGTCTGACTTTCAGGGGAACAGTAGGTAGTGTTGAGTGCTTTTTTAAAATCCCATTCCTAGTGAGTCATGGTTTGCCTTTTCAGAATGAGTAAACAGCTGTATTTATCTTCTGTCTCTGCTTCTAAATTAGTCTCTTCCCTGAAGTGCAAATCCAGTTGTAGTGCCAATTTCCTGTGAATCTGGACCAGATTTTTCATTTATAAATAAAAATAATGAGGTGTAACTGGTGTTTAAGGCTTCTCTAAGGAAACATTCCATAGGTCAGTATTGCATAAACATGTTATATGAATCCTTTTAGTTTCCCACAGCCCAGAATTCTAGTACTATACTGATTTTAGGATAATTTTTGATGTTTTTTGATGTGTCAAGTTGAACTCTCTGTTCAGAATCCATCTCTGATATATGTATGCCTCCAAATACAGAAGCTCCTTCTTTTGAGGGGCTTTAATAGGCAGCTAATTTAACTATATTAGAAGGAAGTCAAGCATTCCAGATCCCTGACTTTCTTAACTGAGTCAGAGACTTCCACACCACAGAACAGTGACAAGTGCACTGCAGATTAGAGGCACAACGTTATTGTTAACAGGACTGGTACATTAAATCCACTGTGTGCAATTATTGTACTAATAAAATGCATTACTTGGAGTTTGAAATCCTTCATCTAAAAATTCAATTAATTTCCAAGGAATCCAATTTTGAAATACAAGAACTTTGCTCATCTGCTGTCACCTTGTAAAGCATCAGCATCTCACACTGTGGTAGAATGAATTTTGTATACAAACATGCCATGAAAATCTTGGCTTAAGGTGCGTGTTTGTAATTTCTAAAGCAGGAGCATAGCCTTCCTTAAAGACAGAGTGCAAAATAGAAGTTCCAAACCCATGCGTTGCCTACAAGCACCCCAGCTTCCACCACATCCCATTTATCTCAGAAAGTCTGTCTGTACTCCATCCTCCATTCATTTTATGTACAGACTCTTTTCCTGAAATTTCACTCATCTAAATGCACTGTTTTCATTAGTGTTGTCTTATTTTGCACCAACAAATTTATGGTTTAAAAAATTATTTTAATTTTCACATAATAACTCTTTTATTGTTTCAATCCATTGCTTTTGCATCTGCACAAAACACATGAAGCACAGTGTATTTTTTCACTGAAAAGTTACCCATAGAATTATTAATATTGCTGAACCAGGACCTAAAATAGAGCAGTTCAAGCTGACTGTATTTTAGATAATTGTATTAGAATCAACTCTACTCTGTAATCATTTTACTAGGGATGAAAGTTTTAAATATATTACAAAGCAAAATGCTTATTACAGCTAAAGAATTCTAATGGGTACAACCTGTGAGAAAATGTTTATATTTGAATCAGAGAGGAAAGGCAGGCAGGCACATTTATTTTAACATGTGAGAATTAAAATATTTTAGATATTTAAATGAAACAGTATTTTCTTAACTCCTAAGCTTTTCTATCTAACATATAAAAACCTTTGAGTACTAGTTTTAGTTTCAACATGGGAAGATGGAAGGATGGAAAAAAGCTCTTGAGTGCTTTATTAGCTCCCTGCTATTGTTGGAATGGTAATCAATAAAAAATATTTCTCATAAAATAAATTCAATATTTCACCAGTAAGAATCGATTAAATTTTTATTCGTGTCTGACCTTAATAACTCACAAACTCTGAAGGCACTTGTGGTGTTATGAAACTTTCATACTTATGGAAGAAGTATAATAATCACCCTTTGCTGTTGAGATATTCTATAGAACACATATTAAGTCCGTGAAAGGCATGAATTCTGTGCTTTCACTCCTTGGTGAGTTTACTATGCCTAAAAACCCAAGATACCTTGTTTCACTTTGCTTTTACCTCAGGATAAGGCAATGAGAGCATTAAATAAGTGAAGTAAAATTACAGAGTCCTGGTGAAGATTGTGGTTGCATGATAACATTTAAAAAGGAGTAGTTAAGGACACTACTGGACACTTACCTTCTGCTCAGAAGAATGAAGTGATACCACGCTAACATTTATTCAGGAGATTTCTTGCCTGATTACTTTTAGTTTCAGAGTAGCCAACATTATATGCTACTCTGTCTCACAAGAACAAGAGTCTCCTGGGAATATCTGGGCATGTTCCCAGACAGTGATATATGCTTTATGATACTCATATAGTAACACTGTGCTCCTAAACAACATTTGGCATATATCAGAATGATATTCAGGATAAAGGTTATTTTGATCTCAGAGTGCAGGATACAATAAAGATCAGTGAATAGACATTATTACCTTTTTGTTTTCTAGTTGCTGTTGGTTGAATGTGGTTTTCTGTCAGTTCATACACAAGCCACCAGATCGTGTCCTGAAACTTCAAGACAAGAGGACAAGGATCATGGCAAAGATGAAGGTATGAGTCATTAACTTACTAAATTTGTAACACTGTTGAACTGGAGAGAGTCTTAAAAACAATAGTTCAGTGTAGCTAAAATAAAGCTTAATTTATTAGTGAGATATTTAGCAAGAATGGGCACAGATGCTGGACAAATTGTGGAAAACAGTGCTGGATTCTGTTGGTAGGTCTGATGATGGCTTTTGGGCTGTAATGAAAGTTGTTGAAAGTCACAATAAAATATCAAGCTTTGATAACAAGGGTGATAGCTGTTTAGAATCTGAGGCGTCATTCATGTGCTGTCTTTCATATAAACCATTCTGCCTTATCTAGCTAACAAAACACATAACAAATATTCAAAAGGGTAGAACTTCCAATCTAATTTGAAGTGGTTTATTTTTCCTCTCACCTACAGAAATGAGAAAGTCTGCTTTCTTTAGTTAAAGTAGAACTAAGCCTATACAGAAGAGATTTTGCTTTACACATAATGAGTTTCACTGAACTAAGGCAGAACACTTGTTTGAGCTCAACCTCTTCAAGATGAAACCTTAACCAATTCCCAACGCAGACATAGCCATACATTGTATTGTGTCTAACAGCCTGAACAATGATAATCACTATGAGCATTCCCCATACATCTTCCTTGTTATATTCATTTTCACTTTGAACTATTAGATTCTATTTTCAAAAAAGGGTAACATGATTTCACATCTCCTAGAATCTGTCAATGCCTTGTAGAAGACAGATTTGTAGAGGTGGCTACATGACTTAAATTTTATTTCTCCTAAAATCTGGGGGTGGAGTGCAGTAAGGTAGAGCTTAAATCAGATGCTCCAGAAATGTCCTCTAGCAGCACTTTAAAATTCTTTTCCTAGAAACCTGTCAAAAAAAAAAAAAAAGGTCACAAATACAAAAGCTAAAAAAAAACCTAACTATTTTCATAAGTTTTGAACAATAATACTAGGCTCAGAGTTTTCAGAAAATTTCAAATTCCATTTCAACAATAAAATGAGTTTCAAATGCTGCGATGCTTAGCATCAGTGGAAAAAAAAACCCATACTTGTACCTAGGACATGTTTTATACCTTTGCACGTCCTCATGGTCAGGTGAGCTCCATGTCCTGATGCTGCACTAGTTGACAAAAGCCGTTAATAGGAGCTGGGGTACATCGTACTTTAAAAATTGGTTTGTTCCTTTGGTGACTAACTAGCATAAAGAATCTTTAGGGCAGAAGTATGTTAAAGGCAGAATTATCTCTCCTAAACACCTAAACAAAAGTTTGTGGCACCAGGGCTATATTCTTACTCCTTTCTCCTAATGACAATTTAATTCTTTACCTTACCTCATGAAAATACGACAAGCACTGGGAAATTATATGTAAGACTGAAATTAGATTTATAAAAATCAGATTAACATAAAAGTTCAATTGAGTTGGTTTTTTTTAAATTGTCAATTCAGAGCTGGGAACCCTTTTATGTTGTTCAAGACAAATTTTCATTTTGCCTCAAGACTTTGAATCTATCCTTGCCAAATATATTTTCATTGTTTAATTTGATATTGTTTTTGAAATTTTAATAATTTCTATCAAATAGAAATTCTGAGATATTTTAGCTTCCATTTGAAAATGCACTCTGAGTTTCTCCAGCTGTGACAATAGCTTTCTATATTTAAAGTAGGGCAATATATTGCTCATGTTTAAACCAGGACTGCAGGGAGCTATCTACAGGCCAACCAACTGAAATGACATTGCTAACCTGTGTACGACAGCACTGTCATTTTCTTTCCAGGGCATTACTTTCTTAATCTCACCAGTACAAGGTGTACTCTTTTTACTCACATAGTCCCAAGATACAAGAAGCCATCCAGTTAATGGTTTCATGTGCCGTTCTGTATTTAGGTTTTGTAAGGGCTTACAGCACCTTATAAAATTAATTACTATCAATATTCTTTTATAATAAATACAGATTTATACCTTCACAGCCTTTATGAGCAAAAGTCAAATGCAATTAGAGAAGGAGTATTTATTAACATATTACTCCTTTTTGTAACCAAGTAACTAAGAAGCTTAGACAAAGCTAGTTAGGATAAAGTGAAACATATATAAAATAGCAATAGGTTTTTCTCTGAATTAACTTCTACTTGAGCATCTGTGAACAGTGTTCAGCTGTTTTCCAGCCTACCTTGTACAGGGAGACTTAGCAAGTGTAGTTACCAGAATTTATAAAGCACACACACCTTTTTATTCTAGTCATAGCTGATATGGTGAATTCAAGTTGAATTTTGCATTTAAGTGGAGCATGTAACAGAGTGGAAAGAAAGGAGATACATCAAAAGAAGTTATTTAAGAATGGACATTATTAAAATATAAATAAAAATGTCTCATACAAAAGTATTACAAGGTAAACTAATTATCAGGCCAGTTCAGATCTTTCTGAGGCTGCAGTGAGAACATTCCTTTTGCAACAATCAGTGCAATAAGTTTTCTCTGTAAAATAAGATGAAGGCATAGTCAAGAAACATAGCCTCAAAAATGGAACCTTTTAAAACTAATGCATTTTTCCAATGTTTTGATTCTGTCACCATTTGTTTAGCTGGACACACTTATTATGCAAGCAGGTTTCTTTAGACTGTATAAGTAGTGTGATAGTGCTCAGAGGAGTCAATCTTCACTTGGGCTTTTACATATGCTTCTAGGAAGACACAGCTTAGACTCAGATCTCCTCTACAGTGTCACATCTGCACCTGCTGCAGTTCTAATGCAGAAATGTATGCTCTGCCATCTTAGCAGCCTGATGCTTTCCTGATGCTATTTCTTTAATTATTATTATTTTTTAATTCCTTTTTAAAGAATAGAGTCATAGAAAATAGAGCCTATTATGAGATCTAAAAGTCAACAGGTTCTATTATGATGTTAGAAGGGAGAGAAAAACAGAATACAAAAGACAGAAATTCAAAAATTATTTAAAATCAACAGGGTTTTGAAAGATCACACTCCAGTGCTGAAAAGGACTTTTCACTCTCAACACAGGGCAATGCCTTTGAAATCCAGGAGCTAAATGAAGCATAGATTGGGGACATCTACCATTCTCTTCACAGCTGCTACTGAATCATGGAGAGTATTGCTAACACAGTGGAAAAAAATTAACTGCCCCATCTGTGCAGTGTAGACTCTTTTGTCTGCTCAGTGTTGATTAGTGAGAGTAAATGGACTTGTGGTAATGTTAGGGTACAGTTCTGGAATGTGGAATACCCAGATTTGAGTCCTTCCTCTGGCTGATTAAGAGAAAAGCTTGTACTGTTATTTCAGCATACTTCAGTATTTCAGCCTTATTTCAGTGCTCCTCCACAGCTGCACTGCTTTAAGTTACCCAGCTTTGTGTTTGCCCTCACCAAGCCAAGTAGCTTGGACCACTGAACTCACACCATGAGACTGTAGTTACATCCACGCTTTAGCAGCCATGTGCCATGACTTGCTGGGAGGCTGATGTGCTTTTGAAGTCCACTACAACAGATGCCTTTATTGTATGTATTTCAGCAAATTCATCTTCATGCCTTTCAGCATGTGTTCTACCCTAAAAGAACCTTGGAGCCTCTGGTCTTTCAACATTTGTACTGCACTCATTAAATTACCTGTAGCTTTGATGCTGGAAAACAGAAGTCTGTATTACATAATTTCAGGCACCCTCAGCACTTTTAATTGAGTTTTTTTCTGTTTCTTTCAAAAATATTGAGAAGATGGGAGGGAGAGAGTAAAAGCATATTATTTTTTATAGTTATATAAAGAGCATATGTTGTTGTTGTTGACTGATTTCAGTCACCTGAAGAAGGCACCCATTTCATCACCCATTCCTATTTTGTACAGTTTGATTTCCATTAAAATATTTGTATGTGTTTCATTTGGTGATGAATGAAAGAAAAGCCTGAAGCTTGAATTGCCATTTTCTTTTCAGTATTTACAGGGATAGGTAAGAGGAGACATCCTCCACATATTATGGAAGCAGACAGTACTAAAAGAGCTCTTTTGACTTAAGGTGGGAGTTAGAGAAATCATGTAAAATCCTGAAGCCATGTCTGTGAATCACTGTAACTTACTGATCTTACAGTGAAAAATTTGACTGAGTTGAGCCACAGGCAAGGGAAAGACTTGCCCTTGTTATTCTTCAACCAAAAGCTCTTTTCCCCTGTGTCAGCCCCTGCCATTGCTGTTCCTAATAGACATATGTCCCTGTTAGGAACAAGACTGTAGGAATTTGCTTCCTCAAATACAGTTTCCATCTAAATACTACTGCTGGATTGCTGCTCTCCACTTCTAAACCTCAGTCTAAAATTATAGTTTCAAATCTGCTCCTTTAAAGCAACACAGTATATTACTTGCTTTGGGAGACTGGATAAAAAACCAACCCATATGTGTATATATATATATAAACATTAGAACAGCATAATTTGCTTGAAGTCCAGTTGAAAGAGTTGATTGCAAATGTTTAAGTTTTCAGTTAAAGCTCTGTTGAAGTCACTTTTAGTGTTATAAAAATCAAGCATCTAGCTAATGAAAAAGTAATAGAACAAATTAGAATGGAAATGAATTTAATTTTTTTTTTTTGTTGAAAAAACTTCCCAAGCTAAAAGCACAGTGTCTCTAGGGCAAATCGGGTTAAGACAAGTCTTTTGCAGTTGACTATTAATCATTTGGAACTTGTTCTTTGAGTGAGTTTAAGAAGAAGAATCAGGAATAATTTTCTCTGGATTATGTGATTAAAGAGATCAAAGAGTTCATTATTGCTTTAAATAAATGCTAGCAAGTTCTATTATTCCTGCATGCAAAGAGATCAGGTCTCCAGTTATCTCCCACCATTTCAAGACTTACCAAAAAGTGCCCTGTGCACTTTAATGAGTTATATATCAAAGTCTTTTTCCTCTATGAGGCCAAAAAAAAGGGCAAAGGAGTGCACTTAGCTCTCAGTTTTGCCAATAGTGACTTAGTGAAATTAGTGGGGTTAATCAGCTCTATCTAGGGACAGTTTTGAAGCCATGAGGACATGGAACCCTTTGCCACTTGAGATTGTTTTATTTTGCTTGTGCTACTCCCTTGAACATAGAAGACTGGCGTTTTACTTGTTCATTTTTCTAACCTGCCCAGTTGCGATTCCTGATTTTGATTCAGCTCATTGTTCTCACTGGCAGCCATGAAAGGAAATTGCTGCTGTTCTTGTTAGATGCTGAGAATGCAATGGGCCCTCTTGGGTGGCTGTGACTTTAGAGGGGCCTCTAAAATGAGCTGTATTAGAACCCACCTCAGCATTGGGAATCACTCCAGGAATGTGCTTTTTTCTCCTTTCAGTTGTAATCTACAGAAATGGGGATTTTCCTTTTGCAAATTTATTTATAACTGCCAAGTTGCTGATTTTATTAATCTTGCAGCTGGACAAAACTTCCACACATAGTAACCCTTGATCACAAAGGGTTATTCCAAGCTGTTGCAAGTTAAAGAAATGGAAATCATGACATAGCTTCTATTTTCACTCCTTTATCTATCTATTTACTTTTTTTTTTTTTTCCAACACTACAAAAAAAGCAAAAAGAAATTGATCTTAGTCAGGTTCCCCCACTTTATACAGTATGCGAGGAGATATTTCTAAGGCTGACTTACATTTAGGGATTGCAGAATTGTGAATTAATGCCTCTTACACTGCTTCTTTTCTAGGAAGTTTGTGTGACATTTCTTCAGTTTTCTTTCTGAGTCCTTCTGATAAAATTTATGTGAATCTGGGAGCCATTATTTTGAACATATGCAGAAAAATGGTGAGTTGATGAGATGTTTTTTAACAAATAAGCCTGACTATTCCTAGTTCCATGTTATTTATCATTCTGGCTGCCACAATCTGATCTCTGCATTGCTAAAACAGTCAGATAAGAGAATCAGTAGAGAAAGGCAGCCATCTCCAAAACCTTAGTCCAAGATCAAATCTGGCGTGTCCATATCTTGATGTTCTGTGGGTGGGACAAGAGCAGAATCCTGGATGATGTAGCTCCCTCT
>JANHGN010010296.1:0-23727 GCA_024605025.1 Megaceryle maxima | reverse complement strand
CTTAAATGCAGCTGTAGAGTTACACTTTAAAAGCATTTGAATAGTTCTGAAGTCTAAGGACCAGATTTTAAAAGTATCTATGTAATCTTTTCTTATTAAAGCACTTAACGATGCAATAACATATCTCTTAGTCTGGAAGGAAGGAAGAGTCAATATAGAAACCAGGGCGCGAAATTCAGTGTCTTTCAATGGGTCATACTTTTGGTCAGTTCTCCCCCTACTATTTATATCTGAACCTATGATATTTATTCAGAGACTAACAGAAAAACCCACCAGCATCCTGTTTTGTTCGAGTCTTTGGCTGACCCAAATAGCTTGATAAAATTATTTATGGTTTGGGTTTTTTTGATTTAAAAAAAAAAAAAAGTTATAGATGAGCATACATGTTCTGCAATAATACAAAATGGAAAGCAAACTCACTGAATCCTTAACAAAAAAACAATATCCCACCAAGGTCATTGTAATTTCACGTGGACTTGAACCTAAAAGTTTACATTTTCTTCTAACCTGAAGACTTAGTTATAACTATCACATTTTTCTTTGTCAAAAGACAAATCAGAAGTGTCGTTGAAAGCAGGATGAATACTTTTCATCTCTTAAAATGTTAATTTGTCTTTGTTTTTTTATTATTTCTATTATTTCCCTTAAAAAGTTAACACATTCACAAATAGCCATAAATGAGCATAAAATAGATTTTTTTTCAGTCTTTTACCTTTTTCATCCCAAATTTATAAATTGTTTAAGCCAATGCTATCAGTTATTGCATCTGTATTTACTGACACTAGGTAGGACCAGCATAATGAAAAGATTGATTTTACTGTACCTTCCAAATTGGAAGATGGTACTTAGAGAAGTACTAGGAATGTGTTGACATTTTTGACATCTAAATTTATATTACTAAAATCAAACTCCACCCTCTCACCCCCCGATTTTTAATTTTATGTTTAGTCTGTGAGTTTAATTTTGCTGTTTTATCATCTTGTACTTGTGGTCTGATTTTTTTTTCTCTCAATTTCATGTAGTAACCTACATTTAGAGTATTAGCCTAGTTCTCAATTATACCATCAGTTCACTTTGATTCCTCAAGAATTTCTGGAACTGACTTTTTCTCCTCTCTGCTTCTCTATGACCAGCTACACTACACCCTCATCTGCCTTGTCTGAGGCATTACTACTGGCAGCTGTAGGCTTTAATGATTGCCCTTAAATTTAAAGTGCCTCCCAGGGCAATTTGCCGAAATTATTTTCCTCAACAAAACAAAGTACTTGTTTCAATAGGGTGATCATGTCACTTAAAAAAAAAGGGTCAAATTGTCTTGTTCAGAACTGCTGGGGCTTCAGTTCTTACAGGCACAGTCTCAGTAACACATGGCTTTGATTAGACCTGGACACAACATTGATAAAGTGATTAGCTGCTCTGTACACTTATGTGTTCAGACAGAAGTTGGAAGTTTTTGTTAAATGAGGAATGTAAAAGATTCAGATGAAGGGACCTTCCTGGGACTCAAAATCTAAAGTACCATGGCCCTTTCTGCAATAAAGAGAACATTTTCTTACAAAACTGTCATGTCCATTATATAAAGAAGAGTCAGTGTCCTGGATTATGAATATATTCAGATAAATGTCCTGTCAATTATTGCAAAACAAAGTAACCCAAATGAAAAATACAAGCACTGAGCGTATAATCCAGTGTGGATTATATGTGCAAAGCAATAGAAATATAAATGCTTGTATTTCACAGACTGAGGAAAGGAAGTTTAGAAAAATTTTGGCCGAAAAACACGGTTAGTCTCTTGATAAAATTACCCTTTTATGCGTGTCTACAGCAACACTAAAGCTCTAGAGTCCAAGATTCCTTTTCCTGTCTTAGACTGTGGTGCCTGCCCAAATTATTTTCTTCTACTGTTAAAAGAGTTATTGTTCCAACTGTACCACAAACTGTTGGTTTCTTTTTACACTAGTCACTATATCTCTTAAGGAGTCAGTATACATACGTGTTAATTAAGTTTGCTTCTGAGTGCATCCTGCTCTTTTTAGGCACCTAGTAGTTCTGAAAAATGAAACAATCCCTTGCTTTATTTGAAGGAATAAGCAGCCAAAGGGCACGTGCATCTTACATCATATACATTTAAACAACTGTATCATAAATACAATTAGCTTTTTCAGAATACATTTAATCCAGCTTGTAGACAATCCAATGACTTCACAAAAATCACTTTTCATTCCATTAAGATTAATGTTTTGGAAAAAAACTTTTGAAATATGAGAGAATTTTGCTGGTTTCTCAAAAGGAATTTCTTTTTTGTAATTTTTAGCAATAACTGGCATGTCTCTCCAGTCACTCAGGTTTCTTATGAGATATCTTTAATAAATGTTTTCCTCAAATATGCATAAATTTGAAACTTTCCAGATTTTCCCTATGGCAGATATTGTAATATTAAAAGTATTGCAAAGTTTATGTGTTTCTAACCTATCAAGGTTCAATCCCTTGGATGTTTCTGGAAAGCAAAGATGTGCGCCCAGTGTCATGTGTCACAAAAAATTGTACTGTTCTTCAGATCATTGTACAAATATATATATATATAAACCTTTGGTTGCAGAGATAGTTTTAGTTAAAAAAGAGACAATAAATCAAATTGTGCATGGTAGTAGGAGGCAGGATCTTCTTAAATTCCCATATATTTGGTTGAATATTGTAAAGGTTACCAAAACTTAGGCAACTGTGAGTCACTTTCCCATCAAGACAGGTGATTTGGGTTCCACCAAAACTGGCATCTTTAGAGATTTGGCCAACATCTTGCATACTCTAAAGTATTTGATCTAAACAGAAAGGACTTTTTTTTTTTTTTTAAATAAAACTCATACAGTACAATGCAAGTGGGTTTTTTTCTGCAGTTTGGTTGAGGTAGCTGCCTCTATACCTTAATCAGCTTTTCTGTCCTACAGTGGTGACCTTGAGTATTTTAGGGATTATGGTGATCATTGTTGAAGGAACTACAGGCTGTTAAAAGAGGCCCATTTTCAAAAAATACAAAGAGAAGACCAAGACAAAATGGTGATTTACACTGCTAGAGATTATACAGGCAGTGAAAAGCTATGTTTTGCTGATTGAAATGTTACTGTCTGATCCCTCCCTCACATCTCAGGGTAGCCTCAGCACTTTTTATAGATGTGTCTCAAAGAGCTGTTCTGACCAAGAACTAAAAAGAAAGAAGACCAAAAGCCCAAGTAAATGATGCCAAACTCTCCTTGCCCAGAATATCTGTAGAACCTATACAGTCTTCTAGTCTTCTATTTCAACTAAATTTGCCTTTTTTATTTTCAATGCAAAACCTGCTTAAATTGGTGTAAGGCAACAAATCCTTTTTTTTTTTTTTTTCTTTTTTTTCTTTCCTTTCCCCACAGTATTTATGGCACAAAATCTCCCCTTTTATACAGTGTAAGTTCAGATCAAATCGAACTGTTAGTTATTTCTGAATAGGTTATGCAGGTGATGCTAAATGTGAAAAAAAAAAGGTAAAGGTAAGAGGATGTTGTAAGATGTGAATAAAAGAGCCTGTCACGTTGTATGCAATTAGAACTTCAAACTGGAACCTGCTTTAGTCGTAGAAAGATCAACCAAGAAGCTGTGGTAGAGTTGTTACAGAAGGGATTTTCTATGGTGCAGTTAAAGGAGCTGCTCAGCCAGTTTTCTAGGACAGTGTTAGAAACTAGTACAGTTTTGAGTGAAACAAAGAGGACATGGTGTAAATACATCCTAAGATTATGTATTTTATGCAAGCATGATTGCGTATTTTAATTGCGCTATGATCATTAAACTTATCTGCTTAGTATAATTTTATTTTTTAATTAAATCCAAATTCTTGGTATTAGACAAGAATTCTGATGTCACATTTACAGTTCATTAGATTCATAATTAAAATGTGCAACTAGACTAGAAAATCAGAGGCTATTTAATTTGGAAAAGCTTTTTATTGCATTTCTTCTGTAACAGGCTAGGCTAGGCTTCTACAAGTGAATTGTACATGTAATGACTGCAAAAGCTCACTGCAACAGGAGGATTTTACTATATTTCTGACATGTTCATGGATATAAGGCTAATGCATAATGCATTTTAAAAATGCCTATAGCATGATTGTTACGGATGTGCCTCCACCTCAGTCTCACAGATTTTTGAAGCAACACTGCAATGCAGAAAGAATAAAACAGTGAAGTATCAATGTTATAAGCAAAACTGCAGAAGTGTAAGTAGGATCTCATCTTTTTTAGACTACTTGTACTAGTTCAGGCAATGAAGCAGGACAGACCCCCTTGCTAATTTGTCCACATTTGGTGACTGTTTATCCTAAGCCAAAGCACATATGCTACCCTAGTACTTCTACTCTAAAAGTAAAAAAAACCCCACAAATAGATGTTTGGGAGGGATGCTGGGGATTGCATATACTGCATAAGAGAAACATTATCTCTAGAAAAGCTGTGTGTGAGGAACATTCAATACACTAAATCTCTAGACTGGATTTTTAGTCTTAGCATAGACAGGATTGATAAGGAACAGTGAGAACATGTTTATGTTGGAACTCCTTTGGTTCCCTTTTGTGACCCCTGAAGGACTGCAGTCCTGACCACTAAGAATCATATTATGGAAGTTCATCAGTAACTAGGTAACTAACAAAGGTCAGGAAAGTGTTTCTGTTTGGGGTTATGTTCTCCACAGCAGGAAGGGGTTATGTTATACTTATTACACTTATATGTTAAAGGAGTCTTGTGTTTTGCCTTTGAAAGAATCTTTCCAAAGAAATGAACCTTTTCAAAGAACCTTTTCCAAAAAAAACCTTGAAAAGAGTTCAGTTTCTAAATGGATTATGTTTCCTTTCTCACCCTGAATTGCTGTTCACTGAAGTCCATAAAACAAGTGTTTATGATTCTGTGAAATAATAATATCTGGAGTAAATTTGGAAAACTTGCTTCTCACATAGTAAACTTTCAAGCCAAACAATGATGCTTTTGTCATTCTGAAATGTGAAGCCACTCCTGGCTCTGTGTGTGCGTATGATCTAGAGAGTTTGGTGCTGTTTGATGCATTGGTTTGCTTTCTTTTTATTGTTGATCCCCAAAATGCCATTGAAATGAATGTACAATTAGTCAGGAGCAAAGGCATAAAGGAGGGCTACAAACAGCAGTAAAATTTAATACTTCAAAAATTGTTAGTAGAGCAAAATATTTTCAAAGTTAAAAAAAGAAGAATTGTCTTTCATCTAAAATGATGGAAGAGATGGAGATAACCTGCTCTTTCAGAACCTGATGATGGAGAAGAGAAAGATGACTTCTGCAGAGAAAAATGATGGTGAAGTTGTTTTCCATCTCTGTGCCGCTTACTGCAGCTGACAAGCGGGTAGGGGAAAAGCTGCTATGAAGGCAGAAGGGGAAGAACTTCCTCCTAGCATTTACAGGAGACAAAAACCTGCAATATGAGTTACTGTATGTCAAAACAAGTTTTATTTAGATTGTTTTGTCTTTACAGTACATTTGTGCTGCAGGCACAGATTGGATATTTGATGTGTGATTCTAAACCTATTTATTTACTTATGACTTCACAACCTCTCCTTGCTAATAAGCTTATATTAATTACATGTTTATTATGTGTTTATACTTACATGACTGCATATGTGATTCCAAGTAGATGATGAAAATAGGATCAGATCAGTGTTCTGTTACTTAAAAATACAATCTCTCCATATAGGTACTGTGATTAATATAACGTTTGTATACTATCAAGCTGTGAAAAGCTACCACACCTCTCCTATGAAGACAGAGAGAGTTGGGATTGTTCAGCCTGGAAGAGAGAAGGCTCCAGTAACAACTTACTGCAGCCTTTCAGTATTTGAAGGGGGCTTACAAGAAATCTGGGGAAGGACTTTTTTACAAGGGCTTATGGTGATGGACAAGGGGTAATGGGTTTACACTGAAAGAGGGTAGATATAGATTAGAGATTAGGAAGAAGTTCTTCACTCTGAGGATGGTGAGACACTGGAACAGGTTTCCTGGGGAAGTTGTAGAGGCTTCATCCCTAGATGTGTTCAAGGCCAGGTTGAACAGGGCTTTGAGCAACCTGGTCTAGTGGGAGGTGTCCCTACCAATGACAGGGGGGTTGGAACAAGATGATCTTTAAAGGTCCCTTCCAACCCAAACCACTCTATGATTCTGTCATTATCTCCTGACACGAGGATTTCAATATGCAACATTTTCATTGATGCTTATGAAATATTGTCACTAATAACATCCCTCTTACTGAACTTTCATACTTTCTCTACACTCATTGTGAATATAGGACTAATTAATTAGTTAATGTATATATGGTAATTATATTTTCAGATAAGTTTCCATACACTTGAATTAAAACTTAAGTAGTTTTCAATATAAGTGATGTCTATTGAAAAGAGGATATTTTAGGAATGAGAGCATTCTGTTACCACCTAAGATTTGATTTCCACCTTTCAAATACAACTAATATCTACCAGTTTTGTAAGTTCTGTTTCATTCTTTTATTAATAGAATTTGTAAAACCTTGTAGATATAATATCATGAAATTATTATCTTTAAACCTTTTACTAGAGTAAAGGAATTAAAATGAACCCCATTAAAACAAAGTTCTTGTGTACAGTTTCAATGGTGTAACTTTGTACTTAACACCATTAGGAAAAAAAAACCCTCCAGCCTGTCTTTTTTCCCCTAAAATGTGCTAAACACATGTTTAGCATGAACGTCTTTTAAATCCTTTTATCTCTTAGTTTCAGCTACATGTTATCAATTCCTTGTAGACTCAAAGTTAAACTTCTTATGGATAATCCTTTTTTTTTTTTTTCTTTTTTTTCAAGAGACGTGATGATGGGGAGAAAATGAAATGATGACACAGAAAGAAAACAAATGCCACACCAAATGTGTAAACTGTATCACCAACCTACTTAATATGGACAGAAAGCCTTCTCACATTTCAGCTTCATTTATGTACTGGGAAATCAGAATATTGTTAGCATGATCAAGAGGTTGTATTTCTTCCTTCATAAGTGCCTCTGCTTCAAAGATTAGGCAATTAGTTGCTAATCATCTGGTTTTCACTCATTACAGATTTCCCATCTTTTATGAAACATTTATACTCATGACATCTCCTTTCTGTTTTTACCTATGCCATATTTGAATATGTAACTGGTTAGAACTGTCTGTTTGTAGAAACGTAATTGTTTTGATTGGTTGTGGGTTTTTTCAACTTCAGTTTGGAGCAAAAAACAGAAATTCAGCTTTTTATGAAATGTATATGTGAAAAACCCACTTCTAATTTCAGTCTGCTTCAGTCTAATTTTGCAACTCTTTGGGTCACTTTTTGTACCCTCTGTCACCAATATTTGAAGTCCTAGTGAATGTTTCACTACAGGCTCTGCTACTGAAATACAACAAACACCCAATACTCGATGCACTTTTTAAATGAATTTCCAGTTTGTGAGCGTGTTTTTTAAATATAATGGAAAATTAACCATAAAAAGATTATTTTTCTGGTCTTGGATTTGAATATATGTTAAATAAAACAGGAAAAACCAGAATTATTTGAAAGAAGAAATTTCATTTCAATAGTTAATACCTGGACTATTACAGACTAAAAAAATAAACTCTTATCCGTTGTATGGTATGGATGCTTTGTATGGTAAACATCAGACACCTGAACTTCTGTTACTAATGACAGTTTGTGACTTAATAGATGCAGCATCCATGTCCTGTCTGTCTCAATTACATCGTTGAAAGATACTTTTAAGAAAGACTCTTGTAGTTCTGGGAAGCACTAAGAAAGTTCTCTTCCAAATACTGTTTCTAAAATCCAGTGTGAGTAAATATCTGTGGCAGCTGTTGTCTTTTACAATTTCACCTGCTCCTAGTCAGAATGTTGAATTTGATTATTTTTCTTAATGTTTTGATATACACCCTTCTCTCTAGTCCTTAATAGTAATCTAGCAGCTTTGAGAAAATTATTTTCAGCAAAAGACAAAGGCCAGCTTACAGAAATCTATGCTAAGACACAGAAAATGTAATTGACTCTATAAACAGAAAATTAAGTTTTGCTTTTGATGTGGGAAGCAGTGGAACAATTTCCAGTATTAAGGCATTTTTTATTTCTATGAGACAGGTCCTATTCCTCAAATTAATGTAATAAAAATATCAGTAACAGGACTTTAATTAGAGAAGGATTAACTCTCTAAATATTGATTGACATTTATAATGGAAATAATATTTGGACCATAAGTTGGAACACAAATATTTGTATCGGGAAAAGTGTGTGTTACCGTTGCTATTTTCAGTTTAAACATAATGATCCTGCTCTGTAACACTCTGCCTGACATTTCCCTTTTTTCACTGGGAACTCATAAATATTTAGTTTAGTTTCTATATTACCTGAGAATCTAAATTATATTCAATAGAGTCACAAGCTTTACCTAATACCTACGTTTAACTAATGCAAGATAAGTTACATGAGAAAATAATAATATATTTGGTATGATTCTAATAATAAATTTCAGTTTAGAGTAAGACTTTAGTGTTACTTACTGTCCATGTCTAATAGGAATAAATCCAGAGAGGCCAGTAGAGTAGAGATAATTTATAACATCTCAGAGAGTCTGGCTATTATTTGATTTGCTCTGTTAGCACATCCTATCATGACACTGGATGGAAAGCCACTCAGTGCCTGAGGACATGCCCAGAGCCTACAGGCTCTCACGCATGAGTACGTTTCAATGACACTTGCCACATTGATTGCAGTCAGAGCTCTTGACTCAAGGGTAGAGAGAAAATAACCCCACTCTGCCTTAGACCTTCTGCCCACATGTTGCTTTCAAATATAGTCTGTGCAAAATCCAGCTTCAGCTTTTCAAGAATGCCTAGCTTGGTTCTTAGGAGACACATTTTATAAAAGATTGCAATATCTAGGGCAAAATTAAAACTGTGACATGTCTGAGTACAGGAATTGCCCATGTCCAGTTCTGATTTACTGGATCAAGCCATGAAAGAAACATGAAATAGAAAAACAAGTTATGCATTTCTTGTAGAGTCTGGATGGAGCATAAAAAGGAGGGTTATTATTTAACAAAGGTGTGATTTTTTTGTAAAATACAAGGTGACATATCTAAATTTGATTTAATGAAATCATCAACATTTACAGTTTAAAGCTGTTTTATCTCTAAGAGGAAAAAAAAAAAGGCAAAAGAGTTTCCATCATGTATGTAAAATTATAATGAAAATGTTATAATTGTAACTCATGACTGTAAAAACTTACATTGTTGAGAACAGTATTTTGAACTTAATTGATGTTGAAGTACCTTTTCACTTTTTTGAGTACTGTTGTTTTAAAATCATTAGCCTAACATTAAAGATAGAAAATATTTACCATGTTATTACAAGCTGTTTAATTTTTTTTGATGCACAGTGGATTAATAGTTTACTAAAATAGGCTTAGAATGCATTTCCCCCCCTTAGCTCAGATTGTTCTCATCTTTTCTGGTTTTGTCACAGTAATAGCTAAAACCATCTGTTATATGAAAATGATACTATGCACAAAGAATTCCTTTGATAAGTATGGTGATAATTAAGTTTTCTCATTTATCTAGCAGGATTTTTGAAGAGGTGTAACAAAAATTCTACAGAGCTTTGTCTGATTAATCAGTGACTTTATCACCAGTGAAATAGTAATATTTCCTTTATTGTCTTTCTGTCATTTTCTTTTATTTCTTCTATGGAGAAATGTGGAATAACTTCAGAAACTTATACCAGTTTACTGTGAAATTGCTGCAGTTCTTTAAAAATAAGTAAACTTGGTTTTCTTTTAAAATATACACTTATTTAAAAGGCTTTTTTTAAATTATAGCACCCTATATTAATGTCTAGATCTATTGTATCATGCCATATTACCTACAGTTACAAGGAACAAGCAAACTGTTGCTTGTTTAAGAATTTAGTGATAGATGGCAAGGAAAAGAGCAAAAACAGTGAGTAGAAGAACGCAGAAGGAGGAGTAACTGAGAACAGGCTACTTCCTTTTTTATGGTTCTCTTTCCTGCATTTTGCTGTTATTGACCTGTGAGGAAACATAAAAATTAGAAACAAAGTGTTCTGAGTGACCCCATTACTACAGTTTAAGGAGTTACTGTTTCTTAGTTAAGACTCAGCAATGGAGTCTGTGATTCTCTAAGTTTATTTCAAGTGCAGAATTAAATACGTTAGCTCAAACCATGATAATTACTCCATAATTAATATTCATTATTTTAGGAGAACTAGTGAATCTCACTGTAAGAGAAAATGAATACAAACTGAATATGCACAAAATAGTGTATACTAGAAACACTGGACACTCTGTTTTGCATTCCTACGGTGGTAGTTATTTCTACACAAAGTTCTTCAAAACTTGCTTGACATCAATAGCTTTGTAAAGCACGAGAGTGGGATTGCAGAAAGGCCTGATAGCAATGTGAAAAGAGATCCAATGAAAAAATGCAAGATCTCTCTTCATCTATGTTCCTTCTTTCCATGCAGAACTTCCTATGACTGGAGCTTACAAATCTAAAAAACTGTATTTTGTCACTGTTTTTATAAAGTGGATTACCCTTATTCATACTAACAATCTTATGAATTATTGCAACTGTACTCATGTCTAATTAAATTAATTATACTAGGATTATGTTTTTAAGTTTAAATGTATTTTCCTCTTCTTGAAACTGAAATTGACTCACAGTGACCTGGATGATTTAAAATTTTCCTTTTAATGGGTTTTAAACACTGAATTATAGTTAATGTTTCTCTTTCTAAGAGCAGAAAATTTTCTTACTAAGTATAAATATAGTTTGTTCTACAATATTATAAAGTTTCAGCTGGGCTTTTTTTTAGTGTAAAGTAATTACAGTACTAACCATGCACTGATGAAGTGCTACAAATAATCTTAACTGCAGTATTGGTTGAGGCTATTCCCAAGAGTAAAGACTGGATCATAGAATCATAGAAATGTCTGGGCTGGAAGGGACCACTAGAAGTAATCTAGTCCAACCTTCCTCTGAGAGCAGGGACATCTTCAGCTAGAGCAGGTTGCTCAGAGCCTCATCAAGGCTCACCTTGAATTTCTTCAAGGGATGGGGCCTCAACTACCTCCCTGGGCAACTTGTTCCAGTGTTCTACCACCCTCATGGTGAAGAATGTCTTCCTTACATCCACTCTAAATCCACTCTTTTCTAAGTTAAAACCATTGCCCCTCATCCTTTCGCTCCAGGCCTTTGTAAACAGGCCCTCTCCAGACTTTTTGTAAGCTCCCTTCAGGTACTGGAAGGTGGCTGTTAGGTCTTCTTGGAGCCTTCTCTTCTAAGGCTGAACAATCCCAGCTCCCTCAGCCTGTCCTTGTAGGAGAGGTGTTCCAGCCCTCTAATCATTTTTGTGCCCCTCCTCTGATCAGGTCCATGTCCTTCCTATGCTGAGGGCTCCAGAGCTGGACGCAGTATTGCAGGGTGGACAGCAGGACCAAACCCCACATCTAAAGAGGGCCCTGACAGCATATCTGACAGCAAGCCTTCCATAAAGACTTTGCTGCACCCTTGCCACTTGTCACTTTGGCGACCACAGTGATCTTGCTCCACAGCAAGACTTATCCTGCAATGAACCAAGAGTCATAAATTTTGCTCTTGTTTATTTGAAAATGGATCTAATTTCTTTTGGGCCCCTATTTAACACATTGTGTGTTCTGTTTTTTGAATTTATGTCCACTGTGAATACATTTTTATAAAGCTAAAACCCTAAAATTAGTCTAGCTACAAGCAAAAGATAAAAACCTATTTTTCTCTTCCTGCAGGTGTTTGAGTTAGGAAGCAAAACGCACATTTCCTACAGTGAGAAAAATCAAAAGCCTGTATGAAAACAATGAATGGTACCTCTTCAAGTAAAATAAACAAGGCAACTTCTTACCTTTTTCATTTATAATAGGAAGCAGCAAAGTTACTGCAGTTACTTCAGTTGCAATTATGTGGATGCAGCAGCTTTTCGAACATGAAAAATATCGAGATTACATATTGATCTGTTTCTTATGTTTCATAACTTGCTTTCAGTCTTTTTGCTTAGATTTGTGCTAAAGTTTGCATTGGACAAAAAGGGGGGGGGGAAGGGAAAACTTTTGGCTTTTATCATGTAAATATGCAGGTTTGCTCTGCTATCAGCTGGATATCACAAGACAAATACTTTGAAAATTTGTTTTGCATACAGTTGGTTCAAAGGTATATGGTTACATTCAGCAAGGAATACAGGTGAGGATATATATGATGGGAAGATTATTATATTCAATTGTTATGGTGAGCTATGTTTTTTCTCTACTGTTTACTATTTGACTCTGGGAAAGAAACAGAATAAGAGTGCGTAACTGGTGTCCTTCAGATCAGTTCCCCGAACTTTCATGAGCAGGACCCTTTCTTTGCCTCTAATATGTAAATCCAAATGATACCGTATCTTTGCCTGAAGAGCAATAATAAAATAATAAATAATGCTAAATAATCAATTCCTACTTTCTGGAAGAGGAGCAGGCAGTTGGACTTAGGTTTACTGCCAAGACCTTGTGACAATTATCATCCTGTTAGATTTTAAACAAAAATTTCATCTTGGGCAAAACACTTTGTCCTTTCAAAATTGCTTGTAGACTTATTTTGATGCAAGAAGACTATTTCTGTACAAACTAATGTTTACATGTGAGAATTAGACTTTGCATCAGATTTTGTATCATTCTGGTCTTCAAAGATGCAAGGCGGAGTTTTTATTTCTCAGGAGTAGCAGCTCCAAATTATTAAAGCTGAGCATTCAAAAACCAGATTTTATGCAGATATAAAGAGAGAGCAAGACTATACAGTAGAAGCAACTGAACTCTGTGAATATTTCCTACTTGCTCTTCTAATATTAGGGAGCTGAAAGAGCACAAATAATACTGTGAAATATCATGGGACTCTACACTTTCCATTTTCTTCTTACTATGGTTACTGACTCCACAAAGTGGTGATCTTAATTTCTCATAAGCTTTTCCATAGCAAAGAAGTAAATACATTTATCTTCTAGAATGATAGTCCTGAAAAGAGTGTGCTTTTGCTTCTGTGGTATATTTTTGGAATATGATTTGTAATTATAATGTTGCAAATGAAAATGTGCTTTTTATTCATTATTGATAAAACAGTGACTATCCAAATTAAAGTAAAAATGAGTACTGCTTGAGTAAGATGGACACCTTGAGAAATGGTGAGGTTGTCATTAGATTCTTCAGGAGAAAATTTTACTTTGTTTTATTTAAAAGAGATTGATTAACAGTAATGTTTACGTTAGACAAATAGTTTACTAGCCCAGCTGAGTTGTTTAAGACTTGGTTGTAAGTAAAAGCAATACCCTAATTATTGTCAAATCACTGCAATTGCCTGGTGACATTTTTGCTATTGTATTCTCCTCAGGCATGACCTCGCATTTTGCAAGGTCTCTCCAAATGTTGACTGAACTGGTCATTTATTGATCATACCTTCACGCTAATGCAGTGTAACATTTCACATGCAATTGAGATGCTTATTAATTTAGAGGAGAGGTGGCAGAGTGTTTCCCATAGGAATCTACTGAAACATAAATTAAGCAACCATAAGCAAGGATATTGGGGGAAAAACAAAACACACCAAACAAACCCCAAAAACAAACAAACAAACTAACAAACAAAAAACCCCAGGGAATAATTAAAAAAATAATAAAAACAGAGGAAATAATTGAAAGGGAAAAAAAAAAAAAAAAAGACCAGTTATTGAACTTTACACTTAGAGAAAACATAGTTTCTTTGGAACACAATTGCTTTTTTATTTGAATCAGTATTTAAAGAAACTGATGAATGTTGTATACAGTAATTTCAGGTAATTCCAAAGGATCATAATAAAAAAGTAAAAGACATGCACAGTTAGGTGAAATACCCATGTACTGTGAAGATAAGAGATCTACTAAACTATGAAAGCCTGTTTCTCTCTGAGTGTTAACAGACTGTGACTTTGTAGACTTTCTTGTGTTTAATATGCTGAAAATTTACCCCACATACAAACTGTTTTCAAGGCAACAATGTTATCAAAGAGAAAAAGTTTAGTATGCAGTGCGCAGAGTCTTTGATAAGTTGCCTTCTGGTTTATTTGGAAAAGGTTCTTGAATATTGCTCAAATAAAATTATTTTACTATCTGTTTTACAAACATCTGGTTTAATTAAACTCTAGGGATATAAGGACCCAAATTCTAATTTACTACGTCATTAAGTAGAAAGGAATGTAAAATCTTATATATCTAGCATATTTCATTATTGTGAAATAAATTATCTATTACTTCTCCAGACAGGTTCTCAAATATCAGCTCACAAATACAAGGCATAATTATATGTACTTTCAAATGAAGATGCCATAAACCAGAGCTCTTTACTCTGTTGTTTCCATAGTTAGTGATTTATTCAGAGGTCTCAGCAGTTCACTAGGAGCAAATTATGAAGGATGCAACATGGAAAGGATGTGGGTTTCCAAACTGAGAAAAATCTGTACATGGAGCTGCGCCATGTTGCTAACAGCTAAAATGAACACATTTTTTTCATGCATTTTTTTTTGGTGGAATTTAAAGGTAGTAATTTATATTTAGATTAATACACTTACATCTAGAAGAATGATCAATGCTCGGCTTTTGTTACTGTTGGTTGGTATTTGGTTTTGTTTGTTTTAAATTCCTAAAAGTGTTCAGGTTTTCATTAAAATTTCAATCACATAGAAAAATTGATTAAAAATAAATAAATAAATTCAGGAATTCCTACGGAGGAAAACAGATGGGCTTAATGTTTCAATTTGCACCAAAAAAATACTAATAGAAATTCAGCTCTACACATACCAGCTATTAAGGATATTCAGTTGACTTTAATTATTTTTTCTTGAAATTAATCAGCCTGAAAATATATTAAGTGTGAAATCAAAAGCAAAATTGCATATGTTCATAAAGTTTTACAAATTAAATCCAGAGTTTTACATTATTTATATGCTGATCATTGAATTAATCTATCTCTTTTTTTCTTCACTGAACTCATATTTAAAACTTCTAGAGATCTTGTCACATGATCTCTCAAAAATCCTAAGACCATGGTAATAAAATGGATTTAGGACAACAAATGTGATTACAAATGAACTGTGACTGAACTTGAGGATTGTTGAGATCAAGGATGCTAACTCTAATTATTATATATAGATATTTGTGTGAAATTCAGATCTAGATTCACAGTAAATGCTCACTAACTTCAAAGTATACATTCTTATCTCATGTTCCTCTCCATTTTTAAACAATTTTAAAATTAGATATTTGCGAATGGCCACATTGTAGAAAGTTACTTATGTCTAAAATGAACTTCTTTAACTCAAATCTGTAGTCTTAAATCCACCTCTAGCCATGTTCTTATGCTAATATGACAACTGTAATTTGAGTATTTTAGGCAGACTCTGTGTGGGATGCTGAACTAGAGTGGAAATAGTAGATTAATATTTTTAGTGAGAAATATTGCAGTCTTTACATTCATTTTCAGCTTCAACTCTACCTGGCCTTAACTTTGCAGCTGAGACATATGCTTCTCTGGGCTGGAAAATGTGATCATAACCGACTTTAACCTAAATACTTTAACTTAAAATCTTTGTCTTTTTCATGTTTCATCTCCCATCTTAACAGAACAATATTTTGAAGACTATCTCAGTGTGCTCTAGCCCTGGTCCAGGTAGGCTTCACAGCAGCACAAGCCCAAAGAATATCCCCAGTTCTACTTGCATGCTCTCACAGACATCCATACTGTGTAGTCACTTCCATACACTAATGAGGTCTTTTGCTCTCTTCTGATACTCTTCTCCCCTACTCTTGGTCCTACTAGAATTACTGTTTCAGAATCACAAGTTTTGCTTACTCTAGTAGGGGTGAAGACCTAGCATTTAACCCCATCACAGCACAGCTTTACAGCTACAGACAAAATATTTACACAGGGAGGAAGAAAAGGGCAAGAGTTTAGGTCACCACTGCTTAAGCAAGGAGTAAGCTTTCTTATTCGTGATTTCATTTTCATCTCTCAAGGCCTTCAGGTCACTCACACACAAAATTTCTTACAGTTCAACATCTGTCTGCCTCCAGCAAGGAAAGACACAATGCAAGCTGGAAATAACAGACATCTGGTTTTATTGTCAAAAGTTAGCCTAAGCAGTTGAAAGCTTTTTTCCCCACAGATAGTCCCAATGAGGGTATGGATAGGAAAGTTTTTATCAATGTACAAAGGAGTGTTTGTCATACAGATCACAAAGGTATTTCCTTTTCCCCCCAAATCAGTCTTTCAGTATTGTAGTCAAACATGTCATTAAACATCATTCAGAATTTAAGCTCCCTTAGGTCAGAAGCACAGGAAAATTTATAAGAAGATTTAGTGACTAAAAATTTCCAGATTATATTTAACCTGTCAAGCTTCATTAGCAGAAGAACAAGTGGACTTGCTTTAACAGTAGATGATGCAGTTGCTGTACTTCTCTGAGAACCAGGTGAAGTGTGGTGAGATCCATGGCCGGGCCAGAGCATTGAGATGCAGGTACACAGACCCATCTGTAGGTCTGGCACAGTGCCTTCCACAATGAGCTTCCCAAAGATGCCCCAAAGGCTCTTAAACTCAAAATAAAGTTTTACTAGTATCTTAACTGTAATTCTTACTTGTTAAATAGAAACTCACAATTTAGAGAATGTATTTTCACAGTATTCCTGGAGGAAAGCTCCTTTACACGTGCATATCCTGCCTGAAAACTGGAACACACCTGACACTCTTCAGTGCAGGACAATTCAACACCACAAATACAAGATTTATCTTCAAGATATGCTATCTATGAGATACATAGCCACGAAGACAAGTGCAATCTCGAGAGAGATTCCAATCTTTAATAGTGCTTTTTTTTCCTTTTTTTTTTTTTTACCCCCCTTTGTCTTCTTTCAGATCTTTCATTCCAACTCAAAACAAACCCAAAAGCACCTGAGGATTTTTTGATGAGTATTCAGAGAATCATTGGCAACCTAGAAATTCCAGATTTTTTTTTGTGTGTATTATTGGTTGGTGAACTGAGAGGGGGGGGAAAAGGTTTGCACTTATTTGTGACAATGTTGCTTACTGCACAGTATGAGTAACCTGTAATCCATTGAATTGTAAATTTCATCACATGTATTTCTGTAATTCCCTAGAATTATTTTGCAGGCAACAAACTGCACAAGTAACTTGTTATAGAAGAAAAAACAATTGATTCATTAGGTACACTTGGTGCATGCTATTTTAAAATAATAATAACCTAGTTCACCTCATAAGTCACCTCTAAAAGACCAGGTTAGAGGTATATTAGTTTGGAACTAAAGCTAATCTTTAAACTCGAATGCCATAAAATCAAGTGCCTAAAGGAGCATTTAACATAGGTACCTATGTTTAGAGTTGTCAGTACTCATGGATTGCATTAGCATTTAAAGGATCTGAACTCTGTTCAGTTAAAGCACAGTTAGCACAGAAAAAAAGGGTAGTTGTGTTTGAATGAAAATGTGGAGTTAAGCTTTGCCAAAGTTACTAGTGAGGTGTTTGCAGTTCTGAATGCCTCTTTAGAAAGATGTCTCAGCAGTGACTGGACTCAAATGTAAAGAAATACCATGGCTGATATGGCATGGGAATGACAAATGAACTATGACACCTGTTGGCTTTAACATGCATGAATGTATACTATTAAGCTTATTTTACTGTTGCATTTAATAGAAAAGACCATTCTTTTCAGGTTTGCCTAACAATGTCCACTTCAAGCTTCAGGCTTAAACAGCTCCTAAAATGCAGGAAAGAAAAGGATCACTGACCTGTATCTGAAATCTTTCACCTAAAAAATAACTTTACTGTACTTTTTTTGTGGTGCTGTGCAAATCTGGTTTTATTGCCAGTGAAACAGCAGCCACACATCTGGTAGAAGAAAGGAAATAAATGTGTTAGGGCTGGGTCCGTATGTGCTAAGTGTTGATGAATACAGCAATTCGTTATCCAGTGGCTTATCATTGCTTATTAATTCTTTATTACCATTACACATTGCTTGCAGTGATTTATTGCTCTTTATTTGTAAATCTTTCTGCATGCCTGAGTGCCCACGGAGGTTGTGTGTGTATCTTGGATACATCAAGCTCTGCACTACAAGCTGCAGCTGCCATATTCTCTTGCAGTTATATGTTTCCTGAGGGACTACAGCTTCCATAATGAGCCATTCCTCCTTGATTCAGTTGGGGAACTGCAGTCAGGACAGACATTATATTATGGGAAATGCAATCTCTATGGTTTCTACCCCTGAATAAAAATAGTGAGGAAGACATTCTGCTACGTAAGTATTGAGCAAAGCTTTTAGCCACATACAGTCCTAGTTCAGGTAAATACTGATGGGATTTAGTAATGAAAAAAAAAAAAAAAAAGAAAATTCTTACACTTCTCTTAGTAAAAAGGTTCTTACACTGCTCTGAGTAAAAAGTGAACTGAAATAACTTTCACATCACTTCTTTTTAATTTTTTGAGTCAAATCTGTAATGTTTCTGCTTTGGTATTAGCAGAATTATATGAAGGATATATTTTTTCAAAATGTTATCCTTTTATTAAATGATACATTATATTCTCTTCAAATTCTGTCCTGTTCAGGTTCTACAGAGACTAGACTGATCAGTAAGGTCTGTATTTCTGATAGTGGGCACTCCTAGTAACGGGGGGAATGTTGGTGCGATCTGATCTCAGATATGTGCCGAAAAATGCAGACTCTGTTGAGTTGGGAGAAGTGATGCCCACAGGCCACACAATTGCTCTTGTCTGATTTATGTGAAAATATATGCTAGATATTCATGTGCCTGGGGTGAAAAGTCTTACAGCTCTTTCATATGTACTGCTCTTAAAAACTCATTTTGTTGCTGAAGTAGCTGTCCCGAGAAATTCTAATTGTCACCACACTACAGTGCTTTTTTTTTCATAAATTGTCCTACATTTCAAGAGGCATGGTGTATACACTGAAAAGGCCTGATCACAGTTGCAATAACCTTTCTTTTCTTCATTTTCTAATTATCAGCCCAGATCAAATGACTGAGGAAAAGAAGATGGGGTTTTAAACCACAGCATACTTTGTCAGGGCCTGATTAACGCTGTCACATGAACTGTTGTGCCATGACTTGCACTTTACTAATGCTCAGTAAAACTTTTAGGGCTTGAAATTTACACATCTGATGTGTACTACTAAATAATATATTCTTATTTATTTATTTTGTACAAATGAAACTAAAAGCAGATACACATACATGTATACACATGTATATAATGAAAACCAATAAATAATATGCTCTTGTTCTAAAGATGAAAGTGAAGCAGAGAAACCATATCCCAGGTAAATTTTATTTTCTTCTGATTTTACAGTTAATTAATACTAATATCTGTTCTTTTCATTTGCAATAGAAAGTAAAAACATGAAAAAAAGTCTTCCAAATCAAGAAAAAGAAAAAAATATTGCTAAAGTTTATTTTAGTATTTAATACTTAGATATTGGTCCTGACCTTTCTCACATAGACTCCATTTTATTTCATGATCCACATCTACTGATATTCAACATTTGAATACTTACACAGGCAGTAAAGAGATGAAACTGTTGTTTATCCACCCTTTACAGAATATTTGCTGTTATTTTTTATATTAGGTGCAAGTTACAATTTATATTTCCTTTTTCACTTCCAAAGCCTAAGGTTATATGAACATCAGAAAGTCAGAACTCAGACGTATATGCTAGAAACTAATTTTCCCCATGTCCCCTCTTTGTTTAAATTTCCATTTAGGTACATTTAAATCCAAAAGAAAACTTCAGACAGTTTGGTTGGGGTTTTTTCACTTTTTCTAGATCATTTTGATTGAGATACTATTTGGAGGCTAAGTACATATTTAATTATGCAATTTTACTACTAAAAAATAATTAGGGGAGATTCATGAACCATTTCATCAATTGCCCTGTGATTTCTTTTAGATTTAGTAAATACTTTCATGCTTCTATCTGCTGCTTGAGCCATTATGGAGCAGATGGATTTCAGTTGCTCTGAACCAGTAGTTGATTTTCAGATTTTTTTCTTTTAGTCTCAGTAAACTAAGCAGAGAGGGCTATTAGCTTGCTGTATAAACTACTAGCATGTCTTTGAAATTAAATGGATGTTTTGTCATTGCAAATGCCCAGTTACAACTTTCCAGGCTGTGTATGAACCGCTTCAAATGAAGTGAAGGTTGGTAACATCAGTTGGTAATCTTCAGTATTTAATATGATTCTTGTATTTGTAGCCATTTGTTTCATATTGATTTGGTTTAGTCAGATGATTTGCTTAGGTAGATTATTAGTTAGATGATTTGATATTGTAGGCAATGTCACAGAAGAAAAATAAGTTTAGATATATTTGTCATCCTTTAGTGTTGTTTCTGAAGGTAGTAGAAATATTTGGATACCACAGAACAGAGAAGTTCCTTGTCCATAGATATGGTGCCAATCTTCTTTCATCATTTTTATGCAAGCAAACAAATTTAAGAATGAGAGTTGGTTATTTTCTCTTGCATGTTAATTTTTGTTCTTCCAGAGAAATAACATTTCTGTAGTAAAATTATTTCAGATATGTTGTTTGTATTTCATGAACATTGAGAACAACTTGCAAACCCCACATTTAGTTTAAGAAATAAGTAAGAGAGAGTGTTTAGGAAACAAGATTTTTAGTTAAATGGTGGCCCTGCTTGAGCAGGTGATTAGACAATGTGAAATTCAGAGGTAACTTCACCTCAACCATTCTGTGATTCTGTGAGAGAGCAGGTTATGAACATCTTCTATGTTTTTCCTTCCTTAGAAATGAAAATGATCTGTGATTGCTGGTTTTGGAGCTTGTGCAATGTACCAGTTCTGTCCATGATGTTTAAACTGCCAGAAATGAAAACTGTGAAAAAGCCAAGCCAACATGTTCTTAGGCAAGGTAAGATTTATTTAAGAGTGGTTACGTGTGGTTTCTCTTGCTTTCCATTTGACTGATGAGTGCTTTTGAAATTAATATAATCTGAATTACAGCAAAGACTCCAAATGATAAGCAACACGGTTTGCATCCCACTGTCCTTGGTCATACAAGCAGTACTAGGTACCCAGCAGCCTTTCTATGTATGTTGTATGAGTATGTGTTTTGTCTCCTCACTTTCAATTGAACAATGAACAGTAAATGAGGGATTTGATGGTTTCTGGTAATGTTCCTGCAGGATAATTATGTACTGATTTTCAATGGATAATGCAGCTAGCTGGAATGTCCCTAATGGCATCAGAAATGCTTGCATTTCTCAGAAATAACATATTTTTACTATAAATTATACCTTTTCTAAATCAAACAAAATATGGTGAAAAGTGAAATTTAAAAAAAACAAAACAAAAAAAAACCACAAACCAAAATAATAAATAAAATAAATAAATAAAAACCCCCACAACAAACCAAGAACACTTTTTGTTTGAGATGCATGTGGAAAAAGAGTGCACGTTTTTATGCATCTTCTATACACAAGTACAGAACCATTTTAGAATCAGCACTGGCATAGTAGTTTCTTTTCTCAACTGGGCTCAGTTAGTTAAAATAAAAAAAATAATAATACATTGTAGTTCAAAAATGTTTTAGTTCCAGAATACCTGTTGAGTATGGTAGGTTGTCCTTTATTACACACTGAATTCTCCTTAATTGCTTTTAGTCTGTATGCCAACACAAATGAAAGACAATAAAGGGACTAACCTTTTCCTGTAAGCCTGACACACAATGATATGCAATTTGCATTTCCCACTGCACTTTTAGAATGATCAAGCTTTGTTTGTTTGAGTTTAGTATTTATGATTATAAATTATTTAGCCATAACCAAAGTCATTTGCATAAGAAAATTATCTTCTATCAAGAATGATTTTACCGCAAGTGTTCTTATACTGTAGCATCCTGCAGTTGGATAATTAAAGGGATACGGTAAACTCTAATTTAGCCTAAAAGTTACCCTAAAAAAAAAAAAAAAAGCTGTCATGATGAACATAAGCCAAAGCTGCTAAAGTCAGTAACTGATGTTCCTGGCATTTTATTGTTCAAGCTGAAAGAAAAGCAATGAATAAATATGTTATACAAACACCAAACTTCCAGGAAAAGGTTTTCTGAGGAATTTCTCCCTGAACTCAGGAGTGTGCTCAAGGTTCTCCCCAAACTAAGAGGAACCTTGAAGTTAAGAAACATGGAAAAGTGATTTTCATAGCAGTAGTATTCTTACAGGCACTAGCCTGCATGAGTAGCAAATGTCCAGTTGACCCCCTGTGGAAATGGTGTGAGTAATCTTCAGCTAGCTGATAGCTCAGTCCTGTAAGAAGATAAGGACTTGTGGGCTGAGATACCAAGACAATGAATAAATTTGGGTTATCCCACTGCAGCCTTTGAACGACGGGAGAACAGGGCAGGTTGGCAGCAGGAATAAGATTGAGGGAGCTCTGAAATGATTCTCATATGTTTATGTTGATAGTCCCTCTGCACACGCACCATGAGGAGAAATGAGATGAACTAAATTCTGTGGCCCCATTGTAAAGATGCACCAATATATTTTCCTGAATCAAGTCCTAATCTCTATTTTTTATTTTTTTACCACCTGATGCCCAGTTGAAAGTGGAAACTTCAGTTTAAAAAGTTGGAAAATGCTTACTTTTTAGCTCAATATATTTTGTAAAACTTCAAAAAACTCTCTTGAAGAGCTAATAAAGCTTACTAGCTGGAGGAAAAATAAATCATTTTATTGCTTTTTCTCCTTGGTTGTTTATTTTTGTCTTGCAGGAAGGGAGGATATCTTAATCTTATTGCTGTGGTATCTGTCTGGAAATAAATTAATCTTTGAGCTTTGCCCCTCCACCCCTTTCTTGAAAAAATCTTTAATCCTAGTGCTATGGTACATGTCAAAGAGACTTCCTATCAGATTGGTCAGACTCTTCCAACATCAGTCATCTAAAGGAAATATTGTACAGAAAGGCTACTCATTGACTGTCTGTTACCAGGAGTGCAATTATTCCATAAAAGCAGTAGATTGTTATTGTAAAAGTTCATTCTTATACTATAAATAATAATACCAAAACAACATTATTAACATCTCTCAAAGTTTACTTCTGGACTTAACTTTATTTTGATTGCTTTCAAGAGGGACTGAAGGAACAAGACAGTAGCAATACTGCAAACCCTGCAGCTACTTTAGTTTGCTTGGATGGTGTGTGTGATGTCCATGCTGAGACCATGCAGAAATTTCACTGAGATTTGCACTCTGTAAGGCAGTTTTTAACTATGAAACAAACAACCACTTCTAACCTGAGCTTACACGTTCCTGACTTAGATGTGCAAAAGATCTTACCTAACTCTGCCTAGTGTAGTTAATGGAGGAGAACATGTCCAAAGAAGGGCCTCAAGTGGGCTGGAGCACCTCTCCTCTGAGGACAGACTGAGAATTGGGGTTGTTCAGTCTGGGGAAGAGAAGGCTCTGGAGGGACCTTATTGTGGCCTTCCAGTATCTTAAGAGGGCCTACAGGAAAGCTGGGGAGGGACTTTTTAGGCTGTCGGGCAG
>JANHGN010010294.1:211021-226267 GCA_024605025.1 Megaceryle maxima | reverse complement strand
TGAGGAAGAACTTCTTTACTGTAAGGGTCAGGGAGCACTGGAATGGACTCCCCAGAGAGGTTGTGGAGTCTCCTTCTATGGAGATTTTCAAACCCCACCTGGCTGTGTTCCTGTGTGACCTGTGCTGGATTGTGTGATCCTGCTCTGGCAGGGGGCTTGGACTTGAAGATCTCCAAGATCCCTTCCAACCCCTGACACCCTGTGATACCTGTGAGTTGAGGTTTTGGTGTTTACACCAGGAAGGGCTGTTCCTCTTAAGTGCAAGAGGCTGCACTGTATTTCTATTTCTGACTTCCACACTTTGGGTTTCTATACAATCCTTCTGAGGAGCTGCCATTTGTTTGGGTTTGGTTTGTTGGTTTTTTTCTTCTTTATATAAGGAGAGGAACATAAAGTGTGTTGACCCAGGATCGGCATGTTTACCTGTGCCTCAACACTGCCTCCACATGTGCTGAAAGCTGCATTATTTGCAACCCCTCACTTTTTTTTTTTTGGCAGGTGCCAAAAATAATTAAAAATCTGCTAACGTTTCGACATTTTTGGAAATCCTTTAAATATCCCCACACCCACATGCCCCAGAATTTTCTCCTGGATTAGTAAGACGCGTTTTCTGCTGCTGTTTGTGCTTATTTTGGGGTTCTCCATCGGTTGGTGTTAGTCTGTGTACAAACACGGGTGTGGGTTTGTGCATGCTGATGCTGAAGAGTAAAAATCCCTCTCTTCTCCAGAATAAACTCTTTTTATTTCCTGCAGACCACATTTGAATGTATTACAAAATACAACGGGACTTTGCACTTCTGGAAGCCAGCACATACCGCCTACTTGACTTTTTGTTACAGTGTGAAGAAAACATTAGTAAAATCATATTTTATGAGCTGAAGAAGAACCTGTGACATCCTGACACCCACATACCAGGAGGGGAAAAAAAAAACATTAGACTAGATTTGTAATTTCACTCTTCTCAAAAAAAAAAAAAAAAGGAAAGAAAGAAGGAAAAAAAACCCCCAACCCTCCACCACCCTTCTTTCCAGTGTATTTTTTGGGTTTATGTTCAGTGTAATTGGGAGGAAAATGCATCTTTTGTCCTATTTGGTGTCAATGTCCCATTGATACAATTGGTGTCAAAATGTGGCCCTTGATTTAGGTCATCCATGCTTCCACAAGTTGTAGGTGGGAAGAATGTGCTTTACTGTGTCATAATCACAGACTCTCTATGCAGATGTAACGTTGTCATTCTTGCAGGCGTATCTTTTGTTCTCCAATACACAGTGGAATGGGAGATATAATTTAATGTGAATTACCTACAAATTGTGTACGGTGCCAGTAAGTAGCTCTTTGCAGTACCTAGGATGAGTTTTCTCTCAGTGATGAACTGAACATTATGTCTTCTATGAAATGTGGGTGGAAAAAAAAATTAGTCTGATGCAGTAGAATTTATTTGTGAGGTAGCAAAATACATTAGATAATCTCTCTCTTTGCACTTGTATATGTGTATAGTTGCTTCTAATGTCAATTTGACATAATTAGTCAATAGACATCTGATTATCTTTTTAAATTTGGGTACAACTGCCCCTAAATGGGGAAGACTGACTTGCAAACATTACTTATCTGCTGTCTGTCAGACAGAAGGAGTGCAGTGCAGGGTCTTGACAAAAGGACTGTTCCATGAATATACAGGAGCTGACTTCTCAGTATACATGGCCACGCACGTGTGAAAGGATTGAATCCATTCAAACTGAAACAATAGTTACCTAAAATGAGGCAGGTTATTCTTCCATTAAAGCATATGGTAAACTTGTAAATTTTGGAAGGCTTGGTGAAAGACTGGACTTTAATATAATCAGATTTGTCATCTTATCCCTACTGCAGCATAGGAGAATTACTGGAGCTGAAAGTGTTCTTGTCGTAGGTACACACCAGCTGCAAAACAGCTTTCAGTGTTGCTGCTTCCTCCGGGCTGCCTCCTGTAAATGGCTGGAGTGCTCATAACTGCAGCTTGTTCTTGACTCGATCTTGGATCCAAGAAGAACAAGAGCTGGGTGTGCTCTCCTGCTGGTAGGACATGGATCTGGGGACTCGTGAGCACATGGAACCAAATTGGTGCTAATGCTCTACCCGTTCTTTCTGTTGCACAAATGGGCGGAAGGTTAATGCTGGTCTCCTGGAATCTCTGCTAACGTGTGCTATGTGAAGTCATAGGGAAGGGATAGACACGGCACTGGAAAGTCAGGAGTTCAGAGGGGTGTATCTGAAGACTGAGTTTAGCATTCCCAAGGCACCATGTAGTCGTGTGGCCAGTGGCCACATTGAAGAACCCATTTTGGATGGACTAAAATCGGTGTGCAGGCTCATGAACCGTGGCCCTGGCCAGGGCAGGAATGGAGGTCAAAACTCAGCCCTTGGGGGTTAGTTAAATGTGCTGCTGCCCCTGCATTCAGTGCTGCTGCCTGGGGTGTGACTCTTCCATGTATCCAGATGTTCTCTGGAGACTGCTGAACTCTTGCTGACAAAGGGAGAGAACAAGATGGAGATTTTCAAATCATTACCCGTCAAATCTCAAACAAATTTCATGGACCAAGGAAAACCCTTCAGGGCTTTTTCTGACTTTCTAAGGCTAGCTGCAAACAATGACAGTGCTAAGAACTCAAAAAAAGGTCACAATATTTTATAATAGCAAGTGTTAGGTAGCCTAAATGCAAGGGTTGGAGCCAGCTCTCCCCATAAATAATATATACAAAGAGAAAATCGGGGGAGACAAGAGATCTGTGTTATTCCTGCTAACATGCAGCAGTATCATTTTAATGGAAAAAAAATACATACAGAAAGTACTGAAAATGCTGAAGACTTTTTCAGGCTGTTCTTGAGAAACTCAATGTCTTTGTGTAAAGATGGGAATGACAGCTCATAGTACATTAAAGTGAATAGAGTTCCCAAGTCATTCAGCAGTGGCAGAAATTCACTTAATCTCAGTTTGATGTAAGGCTTTATCTTTTTTTTTTTTTTTTCTTCCCACCAGAACAATTGTCTGGGTTTGTATGTGTGCTCTTGCTCTCTCTGCTTCCCTCCCCTGCTCGTGGTGGGGCGTTTGGGTGCACACACACTGCGTCTGACATTTGGGATGCCAAGAAACATTGCAGTTGGCTTCACTCCTACTATTCTAATTTACACCTTTAAAATAACTTGCAAAAATAATACAAATAGACTTAGGAAAGACCATGCTTATCATTGCCCAAGCCAAGAGACAGAAGAAGATGAAGAAATAACCTCAGTTCCTTAATTTTATTTTTATTAAGTCCCTGATACAATCACAGAGTGGTTTGGGTTAGAACAGACTTGTAAAGACCATCTAGTCCATCCCCCTGCCCTGTGCAGGGGCATCTTCCACTAGATCAGGTTGCTCAAAGTCCCCTCCAATATGGCCTTGAACACTTTGTGCTGATACAAACACAGCATGGATAACCTGTGGTTAGTGGTTGATGTGTTTAAAATGACAAATAGCACGAGCCCTAAAAATCTCCTACTTCTAGCTGTAGGACCAGGAAAGCTTCTGAGAAGAATGGACATTTTGTAGCTGCTTCTTATTGTTTTTGCAATCACACTAAGAGATGTAGAACCTCAGGAGATGCTGTTGCAGACAGACATCTTTCCTGCCTTTAAATTCTGCTTAATATTGAGTGTAAAATCTTTGGCTGTACTATTTGCATGTGCAGAAAACCACCTAGAGTAAATTCAACTCTGTTACAATAAAAATTCATAGGCAAGGCTTCTCTCCAATGGTGTTCATGCTGCACTTCTTCTCTAAATCAAACCTTGGCAATCTATAAAATTGGAGAGAGACAGACAAAACCTGAATTTAAGATGTAGCTGTAGAGCAAGGAAGCTTGGGGCCTGATGATTTAAATGGCTTTGGATAGCGAGCTGACCTCTGTCATGATACCTGCACCGGGTCGCACCCTGCGGTTCGTGTGTGTTGGGTGGCCAGGTGTGTGGTTTTCCTGCTGGACCCATGCAGGCAAATGGCAGGTTATAGATACTGGAACAGGTGCGAGTACAAAGCAGGCAGTGACTAATTTGTAGGATGTCCCTATAATTTCATGCATATTAAGCCAGTTATGCAAAACGGTTTCAGTACGGCCTTTACATTTTGGAAGCACAGATTTTGTACATTCGAGTTGATGAGTGAAAATAAAGCTCATAGCTGTTTGTGCAGATTAGCATTTGAATATCAACCTTCCCAGTTTGGGGGCAGAAAGGGAAATATCCCATGTGATTAGTCATACAAGTAATTCTAGGTGGTTATTTTTAAAACTCCAGTGTCAGTAAAGTTATTTTGAAAGAAAGTATTTCTATTTTAGTAGTTAACTAAATGGCATTCAGGTTCTGTTGCCCAATATTCAGTATCCTGCAGAATTCATTTGCCAATTACTTTTAAACATCAGCAGCTCCATTATCCCTTCTAACATCAGAGAAATGTAGAAGAGAGCTCCATCTAGAAATGATCTGATCCAGCAACATCAGGGTTATGTTTTGTGGGGTTTTTTTTCCAGGTGGAAGTAGACCAGTATGTTCTCAAATTGTAATTTTATATATTTTTTTTTGCCAAGATGCAGGAGAGCTTGCCAGTTTTTACTGAAAGAATAAGAATTTTCACAAAACTCCTGTAGATCTACAAACTGTTCATAAATTTATTGACAGTTGGCAGCCCTGCTGTGCATGCTGTACTGTTATATATCTGCCTTCTTCACATCTGCTTTGTCAGGGTATAAGACAGCGAGTCAAAAGTAGCTTAAGGAGGCTTAGCAGTGTCTGTAAATAAAATCGGGGGAAAAGCTTTATTTTTCCCTTCCTCCAAGATTTTTGCTTTTTTAACGTGAAAAGGATTTTAATGAAATTCTTGAGTCTAAGAACAGCAAGTGCAAAACAAAGGGGTCTAGATTCTGTGTTTCCTGTGACTAATCCCCTTAGACATGACAGGAAGGAGTGGAAAAGAGCATTCTCCAAATGCAGAAAGTGAAGTCTCCATTACCAGCAGAATCATTCTCCTGTTACTGCTTTTGCTGTTGATTGCAATGGGTAATATTAGTGCTCAGATCCCTCTGTTAACAGGTGATACTCAGATTATAACAGCATCCTGCCTATGTTTTTTGTCTTCTTCCATAGCCAGGCTACCAGTCACTTAAAGCGTGATTGCTCAGAATTATCTGTGTATTTCCAAATCTTTCATTTTATGAGAAAAACAGGCTGCTTTGGTTTTTCTCCTGCAAAGTTGTCTTGCGCAGAGCCAAGCCTGGTGCGGCTGCTGCGGTTGCTGGGCTGTGATGCATCACCCTGTGGATTCTGCTGACCACACTGTATAAATTGCACCCCTCCCGCCCAGTCCTCCAAAGTCAAATTTAACTGGGAAAATTGAAGTACAGTGTCTGGGGCTTATTGAAGCAAGGCAAATCCTTTCTATAAGCTATAGAGGTGACCTTTTAAACCACCTCCCACACCAAGCCTCCTACTTTTATTTTTGACACTAAATATAAACTATAGGAAGGGCTAGTGAGAGGGCTGTAATACTTGTGCTCTGCTTGTGACTTTTAAAAGAATTATAAGCAAAACTAGGAATCTCTTTCTGTTAGTGATTTGACACAGTTCGAGGGACTTTGGTGCCATGACAATTGACAGCATTAACTCAACACCCTAATTCAGGTGAACAGAGCCATTGGCCAGATTTGATCCTTCCGTAGGCAGTGGGTAAGCACAACGACAGAGCTGCTGAATCAGGAGATAGTTTAAACATCTACTTCTTTTTAATTTTACAAAATGAGCCTAAGAAGTATTTTTAGGGAATGTTTAAAGTACAAAGGAAAACTTTGTTTAAAAATAGATTTTTGACAATGTAAAATAGGTTAGCTCTTCCTTTGAGGCAAACAAACAACCCACTTAAGAATTAAAAAATTTCCAAGCAAATGATTTGGAAATCCTTCCTTCTTGAAGCATGATCAAAGTAAAGTCTTGACAGGTAGCATTTATCACAGGTAGTACCTTCTGCTCAGTAAGTACTTGATGAAGCAAAAAGAAAAATTAAAGTGGTGGTTCACAGTTACATGGGTACCTATTGTACTTGGAGCATAAAAAGACTCCCTTTAGGAAAATCTTCAGTTTGCACAGAAGCTGCAGCTCTGTTTTGAAACTACGAGGTTGTCATTTATAACTGGATTTCTGGTGAGAAGAAACAGAAATGGAGAAGAGGTGTTGGATTGCTCTTCCCAGCCTACCCTGCAGAGCAAGGTTGGTTGGCCACTCGCGTATTTATCAGGATGCTGGTCCTTTGAAGTGTTCCACATGGTGGGACTTCAGCCTTGCTTCTGCAACATCATCCCATAATCTTATGCGAAGCACTTGAGTGCTTAATTTTCAGCCTGGAAATGGACCAAGTGAAATGAATAAAGATTAGTTAGGGTCTGAGGAGAACACTTCCAAAGGCATAGAGGAGAGTTAGGGCATCTAATTCTTTTGAAAGCCATAGGAAGTCGAGCACCTAGTACACAAATTCAGAGATGGTAAATATTTCCATAAGGGAAAAAGCATGCATTGAAGTGTTGTGCTGCATTCAGAGGAAGAAGCCTCTCTGTGGTGAGTTCCTCCCCTGTATTAATATTCAGCTTTCATTTCTCTTCATTAATTTAATTCCTTCTTTCCTAGGTATAGTAGCTGATACCCTTCTCAATATTCACTTTCTTCTTTCTTGCTTTTCTTGAGGTCAGGCTTTGAGACAGTGGATCGTGCTGTAGGTGCTGAAATGATTAATATTTTCTATTTTTTTTAATTAAAAATAAATTTTAAAAATTAACCATTTTTGCTTCCCCTCTTTAACTTGATTTAGATGTCAATACACTCCCTATTCACAGAATAATGCTTCCTCATTTTAATTGTTTAGGAGCAGAAAATTTGACAGTGAATGGGGAGATAAGCTGGTAAATGAGATGGCAAAAATGCAAAGCAGGGGTCTAGGTTGTGTTTTTAAATATTTCTAAATTGTCATCATGCTTATGAATTTAAGCACCTTTTTGGAGAAGAGTTACAGTGCAGTAGCAACAGATTTCAGATCTTGCTTGTAATGTAGTTAGTCTAATACTTTTTGAGTGGGTACAAGGTGTACAGTTAATTATCTACCCCCATGAAAAGTGTGTTTTCAAGAACAGCTATGTTAAAATTTAGTGAGCACTCTAAGTGGTTATGAAATATAGCTGCAATGTGTGGAAGGCATCCAAATAAATCCTGTTTCATCTTTTCAGATCTACCATTCTAGATTTATGGGCACTCTTTTCTATGCATGAAGGACAGGATCTCAGAGGAAGGAATGCTGATTCTCTTCTCCTGGTGAGAAGTAATCCTTCTCTGAATTTTACTGAGCAGCTGATTCTTAAAATAAATGCACTAAATGGGGGAAAGATTTATTAAGCGTATCTGTCAACTCACAGCCCCACCCCAAATACAGCAAGAATATACAGCCTAAGTGGGCTTCAGCCTAATGGATCCAACTTAAAAGAATTTATTTAAAGAAATTTTTAGCTTCTTGTCCATCCTTCACAGTAAATGGGCTTCAGTCAGCAGTATTCCCTGCAGTGTAAGTACAGAGTTGCCTGATGCCAGGATCCCGTGGGAGCCTGCGGTGCAGAAGGCACACATTTCTTGGGTACCTGTGCCTACAGCTGATCTCAAACTTCTAAAATATTTAGGAAGGTGCAACTACAAATTGCAAATAGGAGCATTACCCATGCGATGCTTTTAGTATTTTTTGCTGGAGATTGCAAGACTTTGCAAGGAAGGCGTTCAGACTATTGGCTGCACTCAAATACCCCAGCTTGCACTTGCAGTAAAAATGAAGCCTTTGAGCCAGCTTTTTTCTTTTGCAGATGTAGACACTTAACTACAAGCCACCTGATTGTCAGCAGTGGTGAGCAATCACAGCTTCCATTCATCTTTTTGAGAGCCTCAGTGCTTGCTACGGTTGGAAATAAGGGCGCTTGTGCTTAGGTGCCTAACTTTCAGAAAGTGAGTTTGAAATTGTTTTGCCTTGAGAGGGAATTGCAGTGATTTGCCTTCTTGAGGATGACTGCATCAGTCCAACTCCCCTCATCATCTGTGGAGTCTGAGTTGTTCCTTGAAGGTTTTTCAGGTGACTTGACAGGATTCAACAATCTTCAGAAGATGACACTGCTTTTCTCTCTGTTTCACGTGTGCTTTGTTTTTGTCGATGGTGTTGATGCACCGGTCAAGTCTTGGCCGTTGACTGTGAGAAAATGAGATGCCGTTGTTATTGTGTCCCTTTTGATCAAAATGAGTAAGAGAAGAAGAATTAACATATTCTCAGTGCACATTCATAATGTTTTCCCAGCAGCCAGTGCATTCATGGGCTCCTTGCTCTAGCACATTCCTGGAGTTGCTCTAGTTCTTGCTGTTTGCAGACAAGCTGAATTCTTTCTTGTGTTGTGTCTGTGGTGATGTAAGAAAATGCATTTCCAGAGGTCACGGATGTCCGCAGCCCATCTTGCTTAAATAATCCTGATTTGTACAAATATTGTCACCCAGCTGTGGAGGTATGTGGCTTTTACACGTGATGTCATATTATTTAAGAACTAACACATGCAAAACACACGCAACCTGGCATGGAAATGAACCCAGTCTTACTGACAAACATCTACAGAGCTTTGGCTTTCTGGAGGCATGGGACTTCCAGGTTTCTGTCACCAACATTTCATCTTCAGGCTATTGTGAACTAGGAGCCCTTCAGGTGACATTCCTTTGTTTGTGCTTGTGTAAGTAGTTCAGACCGTTCCCTCAGTACTCAAAACCCCTTCCTTATCTAGTCCAGATATCTGCTCATCAGAGGAAAAGTTCCATTCTTAAAGTTTTCTTCAACAAGAGTCCTTACTAAAACCACCTCTAACAACTGTGGAGTGCAGCCTTTTTTGAGTCAGTTGAAGGACTGAGCGTTAAATGAATGCCAGAGGAAAACTGCATCGGGTTATGGATAGATATATTTTTTTTAAAGTTGCAACCCCTGTCTGCAACATAAATCATCAATAACCTGTCTTTAAATCCAGTCAACTAATTAACCTTGACTGAAACCATGTACGGAAGCAATGCCCCAGCTCAGAAACCCTTCTGCTGATTCACGTCCTGCATAAGGGCGTCGTTTTGCCACAAGGTGCTTGCAGAGACTCCTGGATTCAGATGGCTTTGGGCTTTTCAGCTCCTGATTACTGGTTGCTGGGTCTGCAAAGACACCTCGCTAATTGGAAACATGAGGTGCAGAAACTCAAGTGGAATTTAGACTGTCTAAATCCAGGCTCAAGTGCTTTCATTTTGCATTTTTTCAGATATGCAGTGGAAAAGTAAACTGATGTAAAATAGCACAATTGCTTTTTAATTACTTGTCTAAATGGGAGACAATTATGGGGAGAGTAGGCAGGAGTCTGAACAAATGTTTAAATAGCAGTTGACAAAAATTTTGGTTTTGTCTAATGTTTTTTTTCTAGAGCATTCCATGTTTATTTTGCCACATGACTGCAGTGAGAAATTAACATCGTTAAATGTCTTGCTGTAGCATATACTAGTGAGATTCCCAGTGCCTGAAATCTCTTAGACACTGAGCAGACCATTCAGACAACTTTCTGAATGAAAGAGACTAAGAGATACTTGGAATTATCTCCTGCCTCGCCCTTTGCCTGTTAAAATGTCTGCCTTTCCTACATGTTTCCTCCTCAAGCTGTAAAAGGCTGGTTGTTGTCTGTCTTTTGTACTTTACAACGCCAGACGCTGCATTTAGGAAGATGAAAATGCCTGCGTATTTCAGATACATGTAAGTTAATGTGACCTTTTAGTAATCTGAGTGTACCTAATTACCTAGTTTTAGCATGCCCTGCTTTCCTTGCTTCTCTCTTTCCAGGATCCTTCTTTCGCCAGATTTTAAATCCCATGCAAGCAACCTGTGTGGAAGTGAGGTTAGTAACAGTACTGAGATAGAGAATTCCTACTGACAGCAAGTGCTGATGTGTGCAAAGATGTGTAAATAAGCTGAATATTGCAAGTGCTTGAGAAACAACCATAATGCAAAAATACCCTTCTGTTTAAGGCTATCAAAGGGCTTGACCTCAGATTTACTGAGAGTAAAGAAGATTCCCCCTTGCTTAAGTGGACTGTGTATCAAGCCATGGACTTTTTGGTGGATTTTTTTATACTTGCTATACCAACAACATGAAGTGACAGAAGAAAGTCTAAAAAAAGAAAGTATTAGAACAGAGGGAAATGAAATGCAGCTAAAGAAAATTGATTTTGTTTCATCAAATACTTTTTGAAGTTATGAAGTTGCGGTATTTATCTTAGAAATACTTATTTTCTGCATGGATTTCAGAGCTATAAAAATATACATTCTCCTTTGTCAACATTTTTTCCTAAAAGGGCTCAGTTTAGATAGCTGGACATGCAGTAATCCTTTTTTATTCTACAAATGAAAGAATAAGAAAAAATGAAAACAAAATTATTTCAGTCCTTATGAACTCGATTTGTTTAAATGTATTTTATGCCCAATTTGCATACTGAGCTGGGAAGCTCTTGGGATGATTCATATGGACTTCAGAAGTCCCAGCATTCGAGTGGTACAAAGGACAAGGAATTTGAAAAATCATGTCTAATTTCTGGGTTTGGTATAACCCTATATGTGTTTTAATGGATAGAACCCTTTCTCTAAAGGTTTATAGCCTGAGGGGGGTTGTAAGCTCTGATTGCTCGGGGTTTAGCTTTGACCTGGGCCAAACAGGCACATGAGGGGCAGGCAGGATTTGTGCCTGTCTCTGAGCTCTCTCCCTACAACTCTCACGCCAGCCCTTAGCATACGCTGTAGCAAAGAGTTCATTGCCACAAGATGTCACTGACACTAAGAATTTAGTGAGGATCTTCAATGGGAATTATGGCATTTAAATGGCTGAGAAGCATTCCCAGCTTCAAAATAGATACTCGATAAAGACAGCTTGAAACCGCTAGGAACTGAGCTGATCTGCAGTTCTTGGGGTCAGGGTAAATTGCCCACTTTTCCCACTGCCTTCCATCCTGTCTTCCTTTGGCCTGGGCAAGGTGCAGAGTGCTGGGAGAGACGGCTCCCAGCTTTGGTCCGGTGCAGCAACTCCTAACATCCCTTTTCCAGTTTCTGTTTTAGTCAGCAAGTATTTTTTGCCAGATCCTCAGTCTGTTAGATGGAATGTGACAATAATGACTTGTTTTCCAGGGATAGTGAAATGCTTAATTGCCTGAAATTGTAGCCTTGAGATGAACATACTTGGAAACAAAAGCATTATTGGGATACTGTATTGCTGTTAAAACAGCAGCTTTCCCCATCATTAATATATCCACCACATTCTGGAGAGAAACTCACATGAAACACAACAGAAATGACAAATAATGCCAAACATTCTGAACAGTGGGTCTGTGCTGCATTCTCTGCTAGATTTGTGGTGAGTCATATTGAAAAAGAAGATAGTCACTGGTCTATTCATTGGATAAAGACCCAAGCTCTGCTGGATGTCCACACTCCTCTGGTTAATTAACACTTAGAGCTGCTGGGGTGGGCTAGGGGAGATATTATCAAGGTGTTTTAAACTCTCTCACAAGCACAGGAACATCTGGAGTGTGGATGGCATCACCCTCAACCCCAGATCTCCTGACATGTATTAAGGAAAGCATCAATATTCTGAGGGTGGGAGACTGGGAGAAGTGGTCCACCTGGTGCCACAGGGCAGACCACTGGTAGAGCTGGAAAGATGGGACCTTGCTTGGTGCCCAACGTGCCAGGTCCAGCTGCCTTCGTGCACGCTGACCTCAGTACAGGGAAGGTGCAAATACTGAATCACTTAAGAGTTTTTGCCTTCTCCAAGATACTGGGAGATTTTTCCTTACTTACTCTTGGGCTTTGTAGCCAAGTGACTGGAAAGTACTGGGAAACTCTTTTGTCAGGGGGTGTGTGGAAACTACCATTGCTAATACACGTATATAGTGATTGATTAATGTGAGTATACTGGATTTCAGTATTCCCACTGAATTAAGGGCAGACTGAGCTTCAGGCACGAACACAGTAAAATTGGAAATCTCCATTATGGGAGAAATTTGGAAATTTCAGCCCCTCAAAAAGGAATGGAAATTTCTTATGTGATTGTGCATCTGAAAAATTTCACCTGGAAAAAAATACTCCTATAAGGTTTTGTTTCCATGAAGTCAGAATGCTTCATGGCAACTATAACTCAGGGCATTTATACTTCAGGTTCTTTCAGACTTTTTCAAGCCAGCTTTACCTGTTGTGGTAGTATGAATACTTCCTCAGGGAAATAAATGTAACTGAATCTTCTATATGACATATCATGATGGTAGCCACTGGAAGGTTAATAGGAAACTGTACGTGGCACTTCCAGCAAGTTATAACTTTTTGATTGAATTTTGTAATATGTCAGAAAAGAGCCTTCTCTGCAGGCCAAATTTTCCAGAGGAAACTCTTCACACTTCCAGATGTGTCTGTCTAAGTAAAACAGCAGTGAATCAAAAACGTAAGATGGTATCAAGTACAGCTTCATGAAACGTTCCCCAGCATCCCGAGGTCCCTCTGACGTCCCTGCCCACGGGGCTCTTCATTTCGACGGCGCTGCCAGGAATTTCTTACGGTCTTCCCAGAGGAGAGTTTGCCTCTGGAGGCAAACCTTCAACATGCTCTGGGTGTATCCAGATGTGCAGGGGGTCAGGGTGAGATGTGCAAAATCACATGGAAGATGAAGCCGCGTGTCCCTGTGATTGCCACCCAGCCCTCTGTTGAGAAATGTCCCTAATTCCCGTAATAGCGTGCCTATTTCATGGTACTTTAAAGTGAGAACTCTCAAGTGGCTGGACACATAAGCAGCTTTCGCATAAACACTTCAGTTCTGCTTCACCGAAAATGGCTTAGGTGCTGATAAGTGGAGCTACATGCTTTGACATGGCAGGGAGAGCTATTTATTTTGTGTGGTACAATTCAATTGTCTCAGGCAGGTTAGACTCACCATGTATGCATGTACAATACAGTTGCCTTCCTAAGGAGCTTCTCGGTGATGTCCTGATGGTTTTGTCCTTTTTGGGTAAGATCTGTCTTGTTGCCCTCCTCTCTACTTACCCTACTGTTGAGGTAGAACCCAAACTAGACACCACAGGCCAAGCACTACCTGCTGAGCACAGATATTTAAGCTCTGCCTTTTGATAAGCTATGTGCACAGATCTGCTGGTAGAAGCCCCTGCACTGCTGTATGTCCATCGCCTGGGGTCATGTCACGGAATCTCTCTGTGTGAGTGGCAGTTTGATGCACAGAACAACCCTTCCTCTACACACACGCTAAGCCTAGGTGAGCCTCCGTTTGTCATTAAATTTGGACATCAGCCAAGTTCTTGTTCAATGCTTGACCTTTGCAAGATGGAGCGTTTGAAGACAGTATGGAGGTCTAAAGCTTCAATAGGTTTTTCTTAAATGGCATTTTATACAAGTTTCCTACTGCTTTCTCTAGGGCTAAGTCGAGCCTTATTTGTTCAAAACTCCCAATTCCAGATGTTCTGTGGAGTTAAGTCAGGAGGCAGATTACCAGGCATGGGTTGGTCTGAGCGTCTTGCATCCTGGGGCACGGCAGAAAATCTAGATACTGTCATTTTGGGCATAATCAGACATTGACTTAGCAGTTGTTTTCTGTTGCTTAAAGTGTTCCTTCTAACTGGTGTGGTCCCGTCTGGTTGTTATTCCTGAAATGCCATGCTTCCTTCCCCCTCATCCCAGCCAGCTGATAACTATGGCAAAGTTCCATCTTGAAAAGTTTCACTGAGCAGGTGGTCATCTTCAGACCTGGTGTGCCTTCTTTCTCAAGCTACTGGTGAGCAATAAACTCGGGGTGTCTGTGGCTCATTTCCAGACTGCCTGCAGTGGGATTCTCAAGGGAGGCGTGTTTCTGGCACGCATCCTTCCCCTTTTCCTAATGCACTTTCAACGCCATTAGTAGCCCACTGATTATTCTTGCCATATGGTCTTGGGACCTAGAAATTGTTAAGGGAAGGTAGGAATGAAGATGGAGTGTTTTTCAGCAAAGACTTGGAGATCATTTTTCTCCTGGTACAGCCACCGCACAGCTACAAGGCTTGAGCTGTCAGTCATCTTGCATGGGGGGACAGGACGTTTTTGTTGGAGAACCTGCTGTCCACGGTTTATTCCCCATATCCTCTGTGTGCTGTAGGGCATAGCTCATAGGCACTGCCAGAACTTCTCCTCTGCCAGGTTTCTCCAAAGCAGATGGGTTGTGAAGGATATGTATGTGAAGATGTTGGCAGAGGGTGGTTAAGACTAAGCTGTTAAAGCTTATGGCTGAATGTTATTACTGAGGGAGGACCCCTAGTAAAGCGTTCTTGGGTTTGGATTTTTCATGCATGTGAAATCACGGTGTAGACATTTTTACATGTTAGTGAATGTGGACAGTCAGACTCTAGACCAAAACTTGCTTTACCTTGGGAAAATAAGGTATGGGCGTTAGTGAGAGTGGGATGCTGAGCCTGTGCTTCTGTTTCACAAGCATGAATGGAGTCTGAGGAACATTACTGCATAAGTTCTTTGATTCATTCATACTTTCACATGAATGAATCAAAGAACATCTTTCTGCATCTCTTCTGCAGGACCTCAGGTAGCCATGGAGTTGGTGCAGCCACTTTTCTACCATCTTGGTTAGAAATTAAGAGGATTTGCAGCTTCAGCAGGCTCTGCTGTAGCTGATCATTGCAGGTTAATGTCATTGTCTAGTGTGGTGCTTGATAAGCAGGCACATCAGGATTTAACCAGCATATCTCCCTAGTGTGGGAATATTTGCAGACTACAAAGATTAATAAAGCTAAAATAAATGGCGTTAGATTATTTTATTATGGGTATTGCTTGCAATATAAATCTGTCTAGAAAGACAGTGGTTGTTCTCTGTTATTTTGTTTTCTTCTTTGGCTTTTTATTCTTGACAGAATTATGATGGAAGACTCCATCCAAAATGGGGGTTTGACTTCACTATGAAATGCAGCATTTCAGCCATTAGTGATGTACGTTGCGTGTTCTGCTATGAAGCCAGGTTCTTTTGTATGAATACTGACTATATGATTTAGCACAGTTTAACAGAAAGATGGTGCTCTGCCAAGAACATGTATTTAATCTTGGAGATAAATTTC